>JAQGAB010001408.1:0-16523 GCA_034696565.1 Isotomurus graminis
TTCACACTGAACTTATGTGTCTTACATTCCCACAGCTCTTGGCTCCGTTTGGCGTCAGCAATGAAATGCGTTGAGCCAGTGCACGATGATATAATATGATACTGCATGAGTGAGTGCTGTGAGTACTTAAGTATTTCTTGTGTCGTGGATAGAGTGGAATGTCTAGGGGCATAAAACGAATAAAGTTGGATATTTGGGATGTTGGGAAGACATGAAACGAAATTGAGTTTCAGTTCCGCTTTCACCATTTGTTCACTGTTGGGAGTTGGGGCTTTCAAATGCCTCCTTTCCTTTCATTTCGTCCTTTCATCTTTTCGTGCATAGCATTATTTCATTTTCAGCGAAGGGATGAATGCTCGAACATAGATGCCCTACAATTCCATTCCAATGTAGACTCACCATGAAAGGGGGAAGTAATTGAAGGGCGGAAGTGAAAAGCGTTGTAACATTGAAACTTTTTGCTCTGCTTTCACTTGTTTCTTTGTAATTTGTATATCTGATCTCCATTGCATTAAATCAGGTTTGTTGCAAATCTATGAATGTCAGCATTTGACTTTGTAAATAAAGGTAGACATTTAGTCATTGAAGTAGGGAGTTAAAAGAATTAAGTAATTAAAGGAGTTAAAAGAATTAGGCAATTAAAGGAGTTAAGTAACAAGTAAGAAGAAAGTGCTATCCTTCTTGTATACCTAACAATAATAATTAACAATAGTAGACGCCTAAATAATTGAAATAAATACACATTGTTACTTTGTTTTGTATCGTAATCGTATATGATAATAGTATGAGCTAAACAGAACCCGTTTCTTTTTCATTTAACAAACAGATGGGTGTGTGAAGACTTTCCAGAACTGAAGGTGGCGATGGAGAACAATTGTTTGAATGACTACAAAACCCAATCGTACGACAGCATGAAGAATCTCTGTGATCGATACAACAGAGCAATCGACTCAATATTGCAGTTGGTAAGTTTATAACCCTGATACTCTGATTGCGCTGCAAAGTAATTTATTATACGAAGTGAGAATGCACCATATTATTTGTTAATCTGTCTCTAAACGTGAAAAAGATCATTCGTCTTTGACGCTTAAGTTATTAAATTGTCAATTTATTGTGACTGTAAGGTTGACTAAGACTAAACAATCCCTTGTTTAGTGTAGACAGAAACTGGATGAAAATGTATTTTATGATATATGGTCCCTGTTTTAAAGGAGGTCATGTATCATAAGACTAGAAAATAGTATAACAAGTAGTTTAGAAGTATCAACTCAACAATTTATTGTGTCTTTCAGGAAAAAGGGACATCAAAGCCAAAGCAGAGGTTAAATAAGCAACCTTCTCGTCAGCTATTGAAGCACATCCTTCAACAAGTTTACAACATGTCCGTGACTGAACCTGAGAAGTTAAATTGCTACGAACCTTTTTCCCCTGAAGTATATGGAGAAACATCATTCGAGCTAGTATGCCAAATGATCGACCAGATTGAAATTTCAGAGGAAGACGTTTTTATTGATCTGGGATCCGGAGTTGGGCAAGTTGTTCTTCAGGTAGCTGCATCTACTAAGTGTCAAAGTTGCTTTGGGATTGAAAAAGCGGATGTCCCTTCAGCATATGCAGTGGTGAGTATTATGCGGCCAATAAATCCTGTGACATTCAATGATAATGAATTATTAGGTGTCGACATGAATGATCTCTTTTAATCTGAAATATGCTGAAACTTTTATGACCTTGCAGAATATGGACAAGCACTTCAGAAAGTGGATGCGGTGGTACGGAAAAGTACACGGGGGGTATAACCTTGTAAAAGGAGATTTTTTGCTTGAAGATCTGCGGGAAAAAATCACAAGTGCATCAATCGTGTTTGTCAATAATTTCGCGTTTGGGCCTACCGTCGATCATCAGTTGAAAGAAAGATTTGCGGACTTGAGGGATGGTGCTCGAATTGTATCTTCCAAGTCATTCTGCCCTTTAAACTTCAGAATCACCGATAGAAATTTAAGTGACATAGGAACCATCATGCATGTTTCGGAATTAGATCCTATGTTGGGGTCAGTGTCATGGACGAACAAACCAGTCTCTTACTTCTTGCACGTTATCGATAGAACAATATTAGAGCGATATTTTGCTCGAATGAAATCTGGAGGACGCGAGAAGGATGACGAATCTTCATCCACTACTTGTCACAGAAACCGAAGTAAAACAATCGGTACGTATCTTCATTTTATTAATAGTAAAAGCTTGCTGCTGTACATATTGCTTCTCATACTCTTTTGCTGTATATAGCTAATGGAATTAATGGGAAAACCAACGGAATGAAATCCATCGAGACTAGTTCAAATGACTCAAATTCCAATTCAAAAGATCGTAATGAAGCGGATACGGACACCAGTGACGAGCCTTCGAGCGGTGTAGTTGTAGGACTAGGACCTAGCGGACCTACAACACGCAGAGCATGGTCCGATTGGTGTTCAAGTCGTGGCAAGAGTTCAAAGGAAAATAGCGAAGATGACACTGCCCAAACTACCGCAATTGTTTCTCATCAGCGTAGCAGCCAAAGGTCTAATTCTCAAACAGGGAAAGCTAAAGGAGGCAGAGGAAAGAAAAAGGTGTTAAGAAAGAAACATTCGAAGAGTAAAGTCAACAGCAAGGTAATAAACTTTGTTTTTTGACATATATCATGGATAAAAATAATATAATAATAATAACACGATGACACTTTACTGTAATAGGTGAACGATGTCACAGAAAATGATGACACTTCTATGTCAATGGACGCTAATAAGCTGAAGAAAATCACGATTGATTTACCACCACCACCTATACAAACGACTGCTAGAGGAGGCAGCTCTGGAGGTGGACGGAAGCATAAAGGAAGGCTGAAGAAACCTAAGAATAAGAAAGTAATAAAGATAACCGGTCTGGATCTTCTTCACACACAAACTCTACTGAGTACTTCACCTCAAGGTAAGTTAAATTAGTAATTGGCTGAATTTATTAGCCTATGAGTGTGAATTACATTATCTTAATTCATGTGCAGGCAAGAAACTCCCGCCTGCCAAAGGCACGATAGATCAGAAACTTACACAGCTGAGTAGCGCAGCGTCAACTGGAGTCATTAAGCACGAAGAAATTCCTATTTCAAGTCGGGACACTCCATATGCCCTGCAAAAATTACTGGAGATGTATAAGAACCAATTCTTGGATGGAATAGAGAAAATGAAGTCAATTGAATACCGGGATGAAATTGTTCAACAAGTTGAAGCCGAGAAACAGCGAAAAGAATCTTTGACATTAAGAAGAGACCAGTTGCAAAAGCACATTGACCGTCTTGTTTCGGACTCAACCAAATTACTTCGAGCCAAGTTAGAAGAGCTAAACATTCCTGGGGAAGGAGCTACTGCTGACACTCTTTTATCCGAGGTATGTAATGTTTGCACTTTATTTAACTTGGCCTATGCAACTAAACTAATTCATTATGGTTATGGCCTTGAACACATTTTAAAATCTTGTATTTGAATTCAGGCCAGAAATATTGTCTTGCGGCATAAGGAAATCCAAGCAGAAGTCACCCAACTTCAGAATGAAGTATCTGAGTTGGAGCTGCAGAAAGAAGTTCATGTTCGAGAAAGAAAGCGAGAGCTGTTGGATAAGTGCCGTCAGCTTGGAATGATAAATGGAGCCAACCTTTCGGACATTGAAGCCGATGAAATTTGTAGAAAGTATTTGATGGGAGAAATCACGAGTATCTTGTCTTACAGAAAGAAACTAGAAAACCAAGTGGCACAATGTGAGCCTGAAATTGTTTCTTTAGAGAAACGAGCTACTACTTTACAGCAGCAAACTCACCATCAAGCTGTTTTACAACAGAAGCTAATTCAAAGTCAGCAACATCAACAACTTCAACAAGTTTCTCCTAAAGCTGGAACGGTAGCTGTAGCAGTACAGAGAAAAGACAAGAATTTTTCGCGATCAAGATCTCAAGAGTGGCCTGATATTCCTGACGTGGGCAAAATCAATGAAAATAACCCCGAGGTGCTAGCTAAAAAGATACTAGAAACAGGAAGGAAAATAGAAGCGAGTACTAAGCTTCCAAGAAAAAGTCCTGAGCGAATGAGTGTCTCTCGAAGGAAGTCCGGGTGTAGTAGCAATGGAAATCCTTCTTCTCAAAATAGCTGCAATAATGAAAACACTCTTGTAGCTCAGAATAATCATCAAAATTCAAGTAAAGAGGAAGCGCCTACTCCGAAAGTTAATTTCTATGAAGATAGGCTCAAAAGTATAATTACATCAGTCTTGAATGAAGACAACGGTGGTGCTTCAAATTCAAACACCTCTCAATCCGTTCCTGTACCACATCAAGCTTCTGCTAGACCTAATCCTCACAGTAATGATAATTGCTCCCAGCCTGCAAGTACAAATAGTGTAGGGAACAATCATAGTAATAATGGTAGCCACACTATGGTCTCAGTGCGAAGTACTCCGAATCAAATGCATCATTCCAATAATACTCATTCCCAGCCAAGAATGAGCAGCCCTCCCAGAGCATCTCCAGGGATAATTGAAGCTCAGAAGAAAAAGATTCAGTTGTCTCCGGATATAACTCTTGGTCCTGGAGCATCTCCTGCCAAAGTAGCCTTGAGGAATCATTTAATTAGTCCCGATCAACAAAAAGCTGTCAGAAATTTAAATTTTGGTGCGCTAGACAAAAACTGTAACTCGAAGACTATTTCGGATCTTATGAACAACGAAATTGAGTCTTCACTTGGAATCCAACCAAAATCTCGAAATTTAACTACTATCAGTACTTCTTCACCTCCAGTTAGGGCTGTTTATTCTCCTATTTCAAGACCAAATTCGAATGAAAACATCCCCGAAGCTCTGGAACTTAGCAGTGGATACTCTAGTTCGTCGCGTGCAACTGTGTTAGTCAATCACCTCAAGCCCGGTCTAGACGATGGAATGATGAATGAGGGACTCGCGGCTGGCTTGAAGGCAAGGATCATGTCGATGGCGAAGAGTTCTGCAATGACACTAGAAAATTCCTCCTCAAACAATTCCAATACCCAATCCAAAGATGAAATTAACAGTTCTACAAACACCATTGAAAGTACCAGTATACTGCTGAACTCTCCGTTGGTCAAAGAGAAGAAAGTTAGAGAAGATCCAAAGGGTGGAGTAACTACTGTCGAAGTGGTTCTAGGTAGTTCTGATTGTCGTGTGGAAAGCGATGGCGACAAGAACATGGACAATAATGCAAGTGTTTTGCGGGTTGTCAGAAAACGAGTGAGCGACGACAACGCCAATGTAAGTGCACGAAAATCTTTAAAACACATTATTGAAGCATCATGAAAACCACATCTTTATTGTTGTACTGATATCTTGGTCTTGAGCATAAATAGGGATCTGACATTTCTACTCTATGAAAAAGCCTTTGTTAACCTTGCGAAGTTCACTTATAATTGCATTTCTTAAAGGACTGTGTATTTGTAATATTAGGGTCTTCAGCTGGCTTTGATTTTGTATGAAAGTGAGGACCGCTGGGGAGAATGTTCCTAAGGAAGATGTTGATTCGATTGATAGAGTAGAGAGCTGTATAGCTCGAATTTCGCTACGTAAGCCAGACGTTTGAGATTGAAATGTCCTCATTCTTGGAGATCGAATTTCCAGTTTTTTAAGTACTTCGTAGGAAATTCTCGGTATTGACGAAAGAAGTAGATCGTAGGTGAAGTAAAACTGCTCGTAAAGTATAGATCTTTGAATTTCGATGTATATTTCACGAAGATTTGGAGTATTCCACTGGTACATTCCCAACAAGTTGGCGATCAACGATTGAGTAGAAAAGTACTTCTCAGAACTTGGAATGTAGTCAAGTTGTAAGCGCAATTCTCGCAAGCTACACGGCTTGCTAATTGGAAGAATGCTTGGGAATATAGGACTAGGGAAGATTGTTTCATCTGAAATATTGAAAACTTGGCATTATTAAACTTATTACGAAGGTGCAAATTAGTGCAAACAACCGAATTTACTTACGTCCCAGTGTTCAGGCTTAATGTCTCAAGAAAAGGAAGATCCGCCACAACTCTACAAAAATTCTTAGCAGAAATAGTAGAACTTATATCGACAACCTTGACAGCCATGATGTACCTGGTAAAAAATTGATTTGAAATCTTCTTATGCAACTTCTCACGAATTGACATGACGGAGGGTGTAAAATTCCAGTGTTTTCGTTGTGGTTTATAGTGCTTGTAAGTTACATCACTAAGTCGTAGAATTATTTTGTGTTCGTATAACTGATCGATTCTTTTCATGATCTTGACTGATAGAAGTCTACATTTCAATCTCTCTTGTACCGTCAGCAACGAGAAAATCTTGTCAAAAATCTATAGGTCAGCGTCAGCGTTAGAAATAATTCAGTATTGCTTAAATCTTAAAGACGATTTACTCACCTCAACAGGCATTGTATCAATATTTTGATCCATTGTGTTTTCTACGCTAGATTTTAGGATGAGACTACGAAGTTTTTCAATCACAAGTTCCATTTCGAATAGTGTGTGTAAGAAAGTAAGACTTGTGACCTGTAGTGTCAATTGTAACCATTCGATTAGGATTATGGACTGAACAACTGGAAATGTTTCCTTGACTAGACCTTAAGGCTGCTGACGTTAGCTTCTGTTGAGTCCAACTTGTCAGGTGGTAGCAGTTTAATGCTTCCATGTAGTATCAGTATCTAAAACTGTTGTAATGGAATCAAGCCATACAAAATCCACGTAATCATATTATTGTAAGGCTTCGAACTTGGTATATATTATAGTGATTTATTGAATCCTATATCCTATTCCTATGTAACAAAGGTGTAATATGTGTTTATAATAAATTATTTTCAGAACATTGCTGTACCTCCGAAAAAGCAAGCGATGGGAGCAAGTTCAACTTTGGATATAATTGTTGGTCCACCTAAAACTCCCACCCCTACTTGTCCTCCGTTGACTCCTAGTCCAAGGCCGGGATCTGCCTTGACTCCTTTATCTCGACCATCATCTGCTCATTACACTCCTGAACCCAGGCTTTCCCCTGGACTGACACTTACCTCAGTTCCTCCCGGTGGCATACGCAGAGTTCCAACACCAGGCTCCGACAGTGAGTTTTAATTTTAAATGTTCAACCATACGATTTATTACAAAATATCAGTAAATATCTTGTGTTTTGTAGTTGGCCCTTACGCTCCTCGAGTGGATTCTCCAACGAAGCAATGGCAAAACAAAGTTTCCAGCAATTTCGAACGGTTGTTTTGTTTTGCGGAAAAGGAAGTGGACAAAAGAAGAAGGAGCACAGAGTCAATGTCGCCGAGGAATGGACACGTTTCAACGACCACGGGTGCTAATGGTTGTCAGTATATGAAGAACTCAATCGATTACCAAGAAAGACCGAAGACACCTTGTGGAAATACTGAGTGTACAACCTCTCCAGATTCTGGGATTGGGAGGGATTTACCTTTAGTTTCAGATTCCTGGAACCACGGGGGTGAAAATGTAGAAAGCTCTCTGTCACTGACGATTTCGAAGAAAGATGACGCAAGAATTGGTCGGGAAAAAGATTTGATGGGTACCGTGTCCCGTCCCTTGACTCCCCTGGCAATGGAAATACCTCGTACTCCCAGCCCATCTAGACATGATGACCAGTATGATGATGATCTGATGGACGAGTTACCCCCTACTCCGAGAATTCCAACTCCTGGATTCAACAAAAATATTAAAGCAGAAGAAGATTCGGATACTGGTGAAAAGCAAACCTCCACAATCAATATTAGAACTGATGCCAATGGTGAACTAACTATAAAAGCTGAGAAAATAGAACCATCCGAACATAACACACCCAAAGAAGATAGGTCCGACAATCCTGTTATTCCTTCGACTGGATGTAGTTCCTCTTCCTCTGGAGATCAACAGCATCCGAAGAAAAGGTGGAATAATTGGGGAGGAACTCAGCAAACTGCCCGTCCGCACTCGCCTCATGCTGGCTCAACAGATGGAAGAAGCAGTGTTGCATCAGATTGTAGTTCAAATACTGAGTCTATGTCACAGCCCCCTACTTCAATTACTCCTATAACTGGAACCTTACAATCATCAGGGCCAAGTACTCAAAGTACCGCGGCCCAAGGAGCGTCTAATACCTGTTCCAGTATGACTCCGAAATTCAGGCCTAAAGGAAAGTCATTTGACTGGAACAATGAAAGGAGTAGTCCGTTCAATTCATCCAGTTCATCACCAGTTCCTGTACAGCTATCACTTCAAAACCAGTCCACTCAGAATCAAGCTCCCCATTCTCAACAACCAGCACAAGCTCTAAATCATCAGCAGTTTATGTCTGGAGGTCCGACTAGCAACAGTAGCGGAACGTCCCAACTACATGTTACTCATACATCTATTTCGGGATCTTTACCACAATCTTCCAATAGTGGCAACTTTAGTCATCATCAAGGGCAACATTCGTCCAGCCACCAAAGTTCAGTTTCCCATAGTTCACTCCCTCTGAATTCTAAGCCATGTTCTCTCCCACTTCCTATTGGCTCCAGAATTCCCCCACCCCCTCCTCCTCCTCATGACGGGAAATCGATTTTGTCTGCTGTCGATCAAGTAATAATGCAAACATTAAATAGTGGAAACCGGCCTAATAACTCTTCCACGTCGTCGAATGTTAATACTTATGACCAGAAAGAATACCAACATGGAGCCTCTTATAATAATAATCTGTACAAACAGTCTCCTGCAACAAATTCTTACAGCACCCTCCAAAATCATCATCAGTACAATTCGACCAGCAGTCCAAGTGTCCACAGTAAAAGTGCTTACCAACAAATCAGTTCTTTGCAACAGCAACAACAGCCCCA
Organism: Isotomurus graminis; assembly: GCA_034696565.1. NCBI lineage: Eukaryota > Metazoa > Arthropoda > Collembola > Entomobryomorpha > Isotomidae > Isotomurus > Isotomurus graminis. The sequence continues at coordinate 8,888 of JAQGAB010001408.1, forward strand.
GCAGCCCCACTCCTACAGTTCTCACCAGAACAGTCACTCATCCTATGGAGCTCAGCATCAGCCGAATCAGAGCCAACATGCGATGTATGGAAGTGGCAATCATAATAACTCTGCTGCTGTAGCTTCGAGCCCGAGACACGTCTCAAATCAGCATAATTCGACATACCCTGTAATGCAAAATCCCAAAATCCACCCTTCAGCATACTCCTCGCAAGGGCCTCATAGTGGACACGGAGCGTCAAATGTGACTCCAAATAGCTCTTACTACAACAATAGTACAGGATCTCATGCGACCGGAACTCAGCACCATTTGGCATCGAAACAAGTTCCTTACGAGCATCGTAACGGGTATACCAGTCATCAACACCGACAGCAGAGCCAACCCTATGCAGCGTATAACATGAGTGGCGCAAAGGGATCTGGTGCTACTAGTGGGCATCACGATATCTATACTCAAGGTCAAGGCCAGCCGCATCATCAGGGGTATACTCACTATAATCACTCATCAAGAGGGCAAACGGGTCACGGTTACAGCAGTAGCAACAGTGCCAGTGGTAACCAGCATCAATCGCATGGACTTCCACCCCCACCTCAGCATCCAGGACAAAATCAAGGATATCACCATAATCATCCTCACAACCAAATGCTGCCAGCCAGAAGGTGATTATATACGTAATAGTTTGAAGATAATTTAGACAGACTTGTCGGAACCAAGCCCTCAGGCAAATTAAGGACGAACAATTGATTGTCACGGATGTATTTTTATTGAATTTACTATAATAAAGTTAAAAATGAGTTTCAGTTAAAAGTACATGCAAGCAAGGTGGTAAGTGTAAAGTGTAACCACTGTAACCTGTAATGTTAAGAATAGAACTACTTTCTTAATACTTGTAATTGCAGTCATTTGTAAATATCTCATGTGTGTACGTTTTGTAACTGTTCGACTGTATTGAACCACCACGTATATCGATAAATGCGTTTAGTGTATAGGTACAGGAAAAACGGCAATTAGCTTTTAAGTGAGTCTCATCGTCTTTGTACTTCGGGGAAGAACTGATATGTTTGCGAACTAATTAAGTAACCTTTTGATTAGATCGCCAGACTTTAATTTTTCACTGCCAACTTTACCAGGGAATCGTTAGTTAGATTGCATTAAGGTGTTATTTCTTCAGTCTTTTCAATCGAGAAGCTACATTACTGTTTCGAGTAGCCTTAATTTTTTTATGTTGCTGGTGGATGCAACAGGAAGATTTTGGGATCGAGTTGTCGAGTAGTCTCTCGTTAGTTGTTAGCATATGAGTGGAGCGCATTCAGATTTTCAGAATCGCAATTAGTACTTAAATGTTTTGCATTGCAACGCTCGTATCAATGGTGCGTAAGAGAATGTGTAGGTTAGCTAAAAATGGTTGTTTATTTGTGATTATTAGCGTTCTCGGTTTGCTTATAGAAAATCGATGTGTTCATTTTGTGAATATAGTAGATTAAAGACTTGCGCGGAGATACGGAGTAGAATCATTATTTAAGTTGTATTTATTAATGTAGTGAATGGTGACTAATGGTGAGTCAACAATTTTCGAATTGTTAAATGAAAAATTCAGCATTAGACATAGTCTCGTACAAGAATAAAGTGGTAATGCAGGTTAGTGTGGGGTATTGACTTGCAGACTTGCAGGTTCTGGGCAACATTCAAACCAGAACCAGAAATTTCGTTGAGTTTTAGACACCTAAAAAGTTGTAAATAAATCTAACATGTTAACACAGTAATCCCAGTTATTTGTACATCCACAAAAGAACAATCTAATTTATGCAAGAATCATTGTAATAACGAATGAGTATTATTAGTCTCACCGACATAATATATGCTGTGAATTGTATCAAAGAGTAGTAATAGTTTATAGGTTTAGTAGTTAACTGTACTGGTGATTTGGTATGATTCAGTGAGAATGAGCAAACATCGGACGAATGCGGATAAACAGTTTCAAGAAACTTATATTCAAGCTCACGTAAAAGTTCAAAGTTTTTTAAAGCTGTTTTTACACTATGAAACTTTTCCAATCGATAATTCTGGCTCGTCTCATGATTAAAAGTGAGTAGCCCATGTCATAGTTCAAAAGTACTCGCTAATTAACTTGTATAAGATAAGAAGTTGGGCATTTAATCAAAATTAGGACGTACTATTGTAAGTCCAACTTGTTACAAGTCAGTCATCAGTAGTTTTGTTTTTGACGGCATCGCAGGAACCTGCATTTATTAGCTTTGTCGATGTTGTGTATTCTTGCAGTGGACGTGTCACTGCTTACTTACTGCCAACCGCAGTCAACCATGAAATCTCAAGTATAATTAAAACTATACAAATACAAACTGAACTTCAAATGAACTTTGAATATAGTCGCTTGTTATGTTGCTCCAGAATAAATTGGTGGGCAAAGCATTGTTATTTCTTGGATTATTACCGTAACTTACTATTTATTATACTGTATCCTTAATCTTTACATTGTTACACAACTATCGTTATTAAAACAGCGATATGAATTTGAGTTGCAAGGTCTGCATAATGGGGTATTTTTATTTTGGAGGTGGAAGCATCTTAGTCATATCAATAGGTTGAAAGAACTCCAGGCGATGAAAGTCTGGCGATAGAAACTGTCCTTTTGGTACCGGAAAGAGCGACATGTATTTCCTTTCTGGGTCGGATTTGTGGATGGCATATGCGTTGATCTTGTCGACTTGCTGGGGAAAGTAATCATACGGAATAACAGCCTCTCCTGTCCATCTCCCGGATGTCTCATCTATCATTGTTCGGAAATGTTCTAATGGTAAGGATTCCTTAACCACGTTTCGATGTCCTTCTAATTGCAGAAGCAAGTAATGGCCTTTGGGACTGAATTCAACTTCCAAGTAATGATCATGTTTCCCCAAAAAGAATACTTCAACTACTTCGTAGTCCCAGAGCTGTCGGGTGGATCCGGGAAGGATCCCATTAGGCACTGGAGGATCATTGAAGTAAGGAGCGTCGATTTTGATAACAATCCCCTTTTGTAAGAGATCCTGAGATTCCCCTAAGCAGCTTTCCAAGTTATTAGTGATTTCAAGGATTACATTGGAGTGCCTTGGAGCATCATCTCCATCCCAGGATTTTGTTATCTCGTATTTCAAGGTAGAAGCAGACATATCGTAGTATCGTAGTAAGGCACCCGGAGCGAAAGGATTATTTACTCGAGTTTCTTCAATATTTGTAAGAGCGACCAATTAGTATGAATACTCCTGAAAGAACAGGCAATTGAATCTATATATTATTTCTACAAAACAATAATACTCTTAATGCTCCTCTGGTTGAACGGTTTCGGTAGGATGCTTTTAACTATTATTGACTTGTTGAACTTACAATACTCTTTTAGTTTAGTTCTCATTTACAACTACGAGTATTAATAGGACGGGAGTTTGGAGAGGAGGCGAGAAATATTTGGATTAATTAAGACAACAGAACTAGAGTGCTATAAATAATAGAGCTGTCTCAAAGTATTGGGTTCAGCCAGGCCGTCCGTAATAACTCAAATCCCGCAACACTGTTTGTATTTTCTATCACAGAATGCATGAACAGGTTGTTTGTTAGACATATTTCAAGAGACTTTCTGTTCATTTCTCCCCATTATATTGTTTTTATACTTGCTCTGCATTCTACAACACCAACATTTATTTCCAACTTTCTGTACACTGCCCACCTCTGATTTCTGAACCTTTACAGAAAATGCTTGGCAGCTCTCACACAATGTTTAGCAAAGACCCAATACCCAATCAACCCAAGATCACACAGTTTCTCCCTTTGATCTTCCACAAAAGAAACGCTTGGTTCTATTTTCTATATAGTTTTCTAAAGTGCTTTACTTTAGTTATAAAGAGAATAAAGATTTCAGATCTCACCTACCTGTCAATAACGTTTTTTCATGTAAAAATATGTCACTCAACACCAGCAAAGCAGTAGTTTCAAGGTTGATGAAGCATATGGCAGGACTATTAAAAAACTTCTTCTCGAATTGAGCGAGAGCTACTGCTTACAGCTCACAAAGCAATTAAACTGATTGCACAGTCGTGTCAAACGAGGTCTCCATTACTCTCCATATGACACCAGCCTCTCTCTCTCATCTCTCATCTCTTGCTTTTCACAAGCAAGCACTCTGTGCTTTCTGCTTTAAGTACCAATCAAGTGCAGGTGAGTCGAGCTATATACTATTGATCGCAATCTCCACGTACTTTGTATGAAAATGATTTCCAGCTGAGTACACACTTTCAACGGTAATTAAGCTTCAATATTGGAGAAACGCTTGATGTGCTCCACACATAGCATAGGGCACACCCTAAGTAAGCTAAAAACTACAAAATAAGTCCAAATAAGAATTTCGCCAATCTTCTCTTTTTTATTTTGTTAGGTGACCGATCTTAAATCTCCTCCAATCAACGGGAACTTGAGAAACATCTTGCTAAAAATAATTCCAGCTTTTATTGCGACTCCCATCTCAACCTCTTTGGTCAAAGTTTTTTAAACCCGTAGTACCGTAAAATCAGTATACTATTACAAAACCAGTAACTAACAGAATTAATTCCTAAGACACCTGTCTTCCATGTTACCTGAGGACTTTACACCCAAGCTTGTATGTGTGCAATGTAAGTATTCCAATAATTCCAATCATCTTGAGTGTGACGACGAAACTCGTAGAAACATCCTATATATATATGGTTTCTACCTTCCGGTAAAGTTTCTGCAGGCATGAATGCATGACGAACAACTCCAACCTTCTAGTGATTCCTACTTTCACCCAACTTTCACTTACCATACCATTATCATCTCAACCCGTACAACACCACAAGTACTTCGACTCCATCCTTCAGAGTCCCTTTTTTTCTTCATGCCCTATTTAAAATATCCATTTCACAAGGCCTCTGTATTCCTATAAATATGATACTTCTGGGGAAAGGAAAATGGGAGAGAGATTGGAGGGTATTAAAACTCCCTAACAGGCCCTTCCTTTCCCTTGTGACGAACATTGATTCTGTGAAAGTAGGAAAGGTGAAAGCTGAGCGTACGTGTGAGAGTTGCTAGCAGTGCACTGTGGCATGCGGTGAGGATGATTTTTAGCAAAGTTTCATATTATTTCTAGTCTACCCGAAACTTAGCGAGCAAAGGGAAAGAAGAAACGGGTTGTTGGTTGATGTAGTGGTGTGGGTTTCCTCGTGAATTTGTATGAACTATGAAGAATAGTATTGGCAAACTGGTAGTTGGTGGAAAGAGAGGTAGAGTGAACATGTATAATTCCAAGGTTCGACTAGAGTAGCAAACTAGTTGTCTGGAGGAGTTCGTACAGTTTGGTTCGTAAACTTGGCATGCAACTCTTCAGTTCCGTGTGTATGTGGAATCATATGCAGTCTTCACTTGATCGCTTATCCTTGAGGAAGGTTAAGTTCTCCACAGTGTAGTGTAAAGGTTGTGGACTGTGGTTTCTGGTAGTGCAAAAAATCAATATGGAGGTGTATTTAATTAATCACTACGCATACTATTAAATATGAACGTGTGCAATAAACTGTGAGATATTTCTTGAGGATTAATTTTAGTTTAAATTGTACACTACTACTGTTTGAAATTCATAAGTGTTCTCTTGTGACGAAAATAGACAGTATGATGTTAGAGTTGAGGGGAATTTCAATCGTGTGTGAAGGAGGGAAGGAGCGTGTGTAAGTAAAATAGAAGTTTGGCATTTTTATGAATTCATTAGATGTGATGAGCTTGTTAAAACAACGTGTGACAGAGCACACAGAGAGAAAAGAATAACTACATGTGCACTGAGCTTCAGAGTAATTGATTGGTGTTCAGCGTCATCATAGTCACTTTGTGTGACAAAATATTCAGCAAACCTGCTCCTATACTGCATGTCTTGATTTATGTTCACTGAATAATTTCCACCTAATGCATCAGCACTTTTTGTAGTTCACCAAACAAGATTGAATACTGGTGTGGGATTATCTGATTGCTTATCACTGAACGAGTTTTCGATTGTTCCGTGCGTATTGAGTTTCTAGGCTCTAGACTACCTAATTATTAAATTTTTTACACTGGGTGTAGAATTTCGAGTTTTCAGTCCGGCGAGCCTTTCAGTCAGGGGGTTTTTAGTTGTTTATAATTTGCCTGGTTCGTAGAAACAAAGAATTATAAGGAGTTTGTTGCTTATAGGATTTGTTTTTTATTACGTGGAAGTATATAATAAATATCAATCATTATTATGTCTGGACTTGGATAGATATTTATTCTATACTCATGGATTTGTTCGTCGTGGACAGGTCTGTGGTCTGTAGATGAATCCCGATTATATGGAATCTGTCAGCTTGAGATATCAAATAGAGTTTTGTAGAAGTCACTTGAATTCCTATCTGGAGTCTTTTCTAATCATAACTAATAAAGCACATCATTCTTTGAAGCAATATCTCTTGCCACACTCATTGATCTTCGCAATCAATTGAGCTTTATAAAGAATTCGAGACAAGGCAGGATGAGGCCAATGAGATGAGACCACAATCAATTCGCAATTCACGTACAGGCATAAAATCATCATATCTATAATCTATACTATTTTATTACTATCTGTACTTCATACAGCTCTTTCGTTATCTTGACAAAATAATGTATGCTGTGCTCACAAATGGTTTTTGTCCGTAGTTCGTGCACTGACTTAGCACTCTTCAGTTAAATGATCTTTACATTCATATTCGCTACTGTTAGCTGAAAAAATAAAAAAGGTTCGAGAAAGGATTGACGTCTGCAAAAAGAGTGGAACTAAAAGTTATCTCTTTCGTGTGATTCAAGATACAAAGTCTATTGAAAGTATTTTTTCTCTGCACTTTTTGATTTACCCAGGCCCATTAGCTAAGGTGAGTGAAGGTAGTCGTACGAGAGTGAGTCTCAAGGGATGTGAATGTGAGTCTGGGACAAGAAAGGCTGTTCATCGTGATTTCCAGCCTCCGAATTCTAAAAATTCGTGTATGGCTTCCTCGCTTTGTTTTCTATACACGATACATAGTGTCATGATATAAAAACGAGCAGTGCAAATAAGTAAAACTTTTACGGTGAATTAAATGTCAATCACATTTTAAGACTTATCCAGTGAATGATAGAATGTCTAGCAATATGTGTATTGCTGCAACTCTCTTTGCACAAGTGACGATGCGTGTAGAAGATGAAGCATGGATATAAGATTTCAAGGTTAAAGGAGGTCGATACATAAAAGAAGTAGGAGAGCCACTCCATGCGAATAGTAAATGGAATATAGGGAATAGGGAATTAAACATTGTAAATTCGAGAGCCTGATAAACCTATCCAATATTACCCATCCATTCACTCTCAGTGTTTATTAGAGTTTCTGTAAGTCCCTTGTTACAGACGCGTACAGTTAGTTATACTTGGCTGATTATACTCTCATTACTTTTACTCCCACCAATTTCGTCTCTTACTAAAGAGCTTATTGGAGGCGCAGGAATACCGAAAATATTTCTGTCTGAATAAGTACTTTTGATTAAGTTTACTTTTTGCAGTGTTCGCAAGGATAAATGTGTGAGGCTGAGTTGGAGTGTATAGCTGCATAGGGGAGAT
>JAQGAB010001409.1:0-16520 GCA_034696565.1 Isotomurus graminis
TTCGCTTCCAAATTACTTGCTTGTGGATTCGCTTCCAAATTATTTGCTTGTGGGTTCGCTTCCAAATTACTTGCTTGAGGATTCTCTTTCGTGGAATCAACAAGGTTCACAACCGTTTGGTGAATTTCCCGATTATGAAGCTCATGATGATGTAGCTCATGCAAATAAAAGTGAACTTCCTTTTGGAACACAACCGGGTTCTGGACAACAGGTGTGATTATGCGAATTTTCCATCCATTAGTGAATGGATTTTGGTACGGAAGCGGTGAACGACGTGGAACCGTCCAGCGGTAGCAGATGAGCGTATATCCATTCTGGAAGTGTACACAATTTTCCAAAAATTCATAAATGAACATGAAGTAAAAAAACTGTGTAATTTACCTGGTTAGGTTTGAGAGATCCCATGAACATTCCAGGAGTCACGGTACTGAGACACTCGTAAGTGTCATTGTCAATAATTTGCATAATTATTCCATCATCGGGGTTCGTTTGAAGTTGAATTGTACAGTAAGTTGGTTTAGATTCTCCAGTGACATGAATTACTTCTCGGAAGAATGGATACCAGTCTGTGGCTTTGAAGAAATCCGGTAAAATTCCGTCGACATCTTTGATCCTGACATGATGCGGCAGACAATACGCATGAGGATGAATGGTTACCAGAAGCGGATGATGATGGAACAAATGCCTGAATATCAATCAATTGTATAAGTTTTTATAATAGTTCACTAATTGCCTAGAACCAAATCATGCAGTGCTTACTTTATCATTCTGACTGCCCACTTAGGAGGATTGGGGGTAATGCTAAAAGAAGTGCGCTTCATTTCACTCATATCCGGGAGATCTTGACTCTGAGGAGCCGTTTCGGACTGACGTAAAGGGTTCGAAGTTGGTTTCGAGGAATCTGACGCTCGAATGCTATCCCGACTTTCCGCAGAGAAATCAGCCTCTGATTGCTGGGCGAACAGAAACGCAATTTTTCTGACTTGATACTCGTACTGTAAAAACTTTTTATTTGTCTTTGTCCTGTATTGAAACAGCCTCCTCACCTGCATGAAGTGAAAGTTAACTTCTAAAACATTTTTAACTGCATGAAATTGAGCTTACCAGCCAACCTCGGCAGTATTTCTGAATAGTTATTATACCATGCATGATTTCGGGAAATTTTTCCCTATACAAAGAAAATGACAGTGAGGAAAAGATTCCATCATATTATCATATGCAACATACAATTTGTGAACGACATGAGACAAATCCGGTCCCTCGGGTGTGAGTTTTTCTGAATGAACTTCACCCATCTGAAAGAAATGTTACATGGTTAGTTGCTGTAGTTGGCTATTTAACAATTCGTGAAGTACTTACTTTAGGATTTAAAAACAAAATTCTTAGAGTGAACAACAGCTTGGGACTCATCTCACCATTGTTTATTTCCTTTATTAAGGAAACCAGATAGTTTTCGAATTCTAAATGAACTTCACGTAAACTCGATTTGATAACATCAGGTGAGTTCACAAGAGGACAGTAAGTTCTTCGGAGATTTATCAAGTTTTTGGTGTACGATTTGCGACTCTTCCCGAATTGAAGGAACAAATTCCAAAAACAATGGGAAAGTTTATCTGAAACAAACGGAAAGAAAATCTGCTCATTAAAAAACATCATCTAATCGATCCAGCAACTCTAACTTACCACATTGCTTTAGAAATAAAACAGGTTCATTTGTCAAATATTTCTGAATCTCGTCTCTACTTCCTACATGAATTGGTGTTTTTGAAACCAGCTTGATGCTGTACGGAATAGGAACTCGAACTGGAGTTCCATTTTTGTTCGGTGTAATTATCACATTTCGATTTAAATCTGCTTCTTCGACTTTGTCGGCTGACTCCTTACGTCCATCTTCGACTTTGCCGGCTGAATCCTTACGACCTTCTTCGACTTTGCCGGCTGAATCCTTACGTCCTTCTTCGACTTTGCGGGCTGACTCCTTACGTCCTTCTTCTTGAACTTCAGATGCATCCAAGTATTCCAACTCATTTTTATTCTCATTTTGCACTTCTAGTGGTTCTGCTTCGTTATTTTTAATCGTCTCTAACTCCTCGCTAATATTCTCCTCTGCATCATTATCTTCCAATTCGGCTTCCTCTTCTTGGTCAGCACCTTCTTCATTCTCTAAATCAGGTCCATTCTTTTCTTCGACTACCCACAAGCGAAAAGTGTGACGTCTGCAGGAAGAACAAACAAATATTAAATACTTCCTCAAAATTAATGATAGATTCAGTATCTACCCTGCTGGGAGGTTCAGGTGGGTCATCCAAGAAGATGTTGCAGTCTGATAGATTATGGGAGCCTCAATAAAACAATCTCTTTTCCAGTCCCATGGTTCAAGTACCAACGTAACGTTTAGATCATAAACATCTGTCTCCATTTCTTCGTATTCATCTGCACCGGAAAAGACTGTTAGGAAACGAGGCTAATGACAGTAATCTGAAACCTAAATAATCAATACCTTCATCATTGCCATCCTGGATCTTAAGCACCCGATTGACGAAGGAGTCTACAATCCTTTCTTGCAGGAGATCTAACTGAATGATAATCTCTTGTGGAGTCCAAGAGTCACAAACTAAACACCATCAAGTGAAACATATCTTTAAAGCGTCTGACAAAAAACAGCGTCCATGATACTCACACAAGTAAAATGCCGAGTCTATTCCATCGGTTTGAAGCACATGGCATGGAGCAAGCTTCATCAACTTGAACGATTCATAAGTTATGGTGAGATGCTTGCTTAGCGGCTGTGAGTGAAAATCTCGATAAACTTTGGTTCCTTCATGCTGACGAACTTCTGTAGCAGGTGGTGATGATGTTGCGGTCGCGGTGTCAGAATTTGCAGTAGCATTTGCTCTACTTTTTCTTGGTCCTACGTCATTGTCAGGAGTTCGACTTATTACGACAGTTGTCCCAAACTTATTTCTCGTTCCGTAATACTTACACAATTTTCTGAACAAATAGAAAAATATTATGAATAAGCGACAAACATAAGATACAGGAGTTTCATCTTCGTCTCTCAGTTTACCTAATTGTTGGAGCCACTTTGTCCGAATCGAACCAAACTGTTCCGCACACCGGTGGAGAAACAGTTTCCGGAAGATCTTTATCAACTGCACTCATGGCACCTTCATCAACAGAACCTATACTGGTTTCCACAGGTGCATGTTGTTCGTTTTCTGTTTCTCCATTCCATTCTTCTGAATTCAAGACATTCCTTCGAGTACTTTTTCTACGTCCGGCGACCTCACTTCCGGCTGGAGAGGAGACCCTGGATGGAAGCGACTTTCTCTTCTGGTCCTTGGCTTGCTTGCGAGTCTTAGATCGCTTAGGTTTTACATCTTTGCCCGTTTTTTTGTCATCGTCAACGTGCTTTGAGATTATTATCGACGGACTTGCACCTAGTTTTGATTTTGAATCTGGGTCATTTGTATCGCTAGGGATAGGGGGTGGAACACTTCCATCAGCTCCATCTTTTCCACCTCCACAGATAGTGTCAACTGCGGTTCCAGGTGGAGGGGGCGGTGGAGGAGATAAAGCAATTTGTCGTACCTCTGAAATTTGGATTGCTAAATCTCATGTATATGTACTTCGAGCTTTACAGAAAAATCAGATACGTACCGTTATCTTCTCCATCCAATTCTCCCAAGCGCTCAAGAAACCTTAATCCGATCATGGCACCCAGTTTATCCCAGTCTGTCTTAAGTACGAAAGGAGTTTTCATTTTTATGCATCGGATATCAGTATTGTTTGGATCCTTGGCCACTATAGATTCAGAATAAAAAATCAATGAGGCTCGAATATAGTTATAGTAGGAAAGAATAAGCGTATGTGGTAGTGTTGACTCACTGGGAATCAACCCCTTTTTCATAGCCCAAGCTTTCCACCTGTATTGTTTCCATCGTGGTGTAGGGGGTTTGTTGGATTCTATATAAAGTTCCACGTCTCGCAATTCAACTAACTGCAGTGGGTGGTACAAAAACGATGGGATAACCACCCCATCCTCTTCAGGAGTTGGATAAAATCTTAACACGGCTGCCAGAGTTGTCGGTACATTTTTCCCTAGCGAGGTTTCAAATGCAGCGATTGTAGGGTTGTCGATGAATCTTAAGTAGGTCCTAACTGCCTTAAGAATTTTACTCATCAGTGGTATCTTAACTTTCTTTGGAGGTTCAACCTTAGAAGGGGATTTTGAAACAAATAGTGGTAGTGTAGGGGACTTTTTGGTCCGGCCATCGTCTTCTTCCTCATTGGCGGACGCATCCTCGTTGAAACTTTCTTCAACAGAAGCAGCTATGAAGAAAATAGACTTTATTCAGGCACCGATATTAAACGATTATTGCTACTGAAATCCCTACCAGGACCAGACCGTTGTAGACAATATCTTACCGTAACCAGTTTCATTTCCAGACTTCTTGAAAACCCTTTTCTTAGACTTTCTTTTCAAGAGGGCTGAGTTCGACGCAGTTTTCGATGCTTCGTGGTCATCAGCAGCAGAACCTTTGGGACTTTCGTCTATTTTCTTCTTCTTTTCTTTTTCTTTTTCAGATTTCTTTTCCTTTTTGTCCTTTTTCGAGCCCTTCGTCTTATTATCACTTTCTTCCGGAACTTTTTCTTCTTGATTGGTAATGGTATCTTGATCTTCTTCAGCTTCACTGACAGAGCCTGCTTTGGATGCGTCTCCGTCATCACTTTTTTTGCTTCTTGATTTTTTGGACGATTTGTCTTTCTTCAATTTCTGTAAAATTATTGAAAATTAGACTTACTTCAGTTTAATTCAAACACTCACTAACCGGTTCCTTATCTTTCTTCTCTTTCTCCTTTTTGGTTTTTCCAGGTTTCTGATCAATTTCCGTTGCGGGAGATTCTGAAACTGATTCGATATTACGGCCAGGCGAATCCTTGCTGGTTTTTTTTCTGTTTTTATTAACTTTTAACTTCATCACAGCAACTTTCGACATAGACGGCATTCCTTCCTTTCCTTTTGGCTGCTCCGGAGAAGGGTTTCGTTCTCCGTCGGAATCATACCAATACTCCATGATATCGTCTTCTTTGTCTCCTGTATTTGCCGGCCTGAAATTTCGTCCAGTATTTGGAGTGAAAACTTTCAAATAAATGTTTGTGTTTGCTTTGCTTTCACAAACCACCGATTCTTATCGTTGTCTTCTACATCTTCTGGCGTTTTGGGTTTTTCTCCCAAGAGTCGCTTTCGAGGAGCTGAAGGTGGTAACTTGTACTTCGGTAAAATATCAAGAAGTTCACTCCACAGCCCTTCGCCTGTCATAGGCTCTCTGCATTGACATATTCAATTAGTCAACAATCTTTATTTTCTCCAAGCAAAGAAATATCAAGTTTTAACTGCAGATCTGTCCATTCGTGAACCCAGCCTGTCAAGGCTGTGATAGCACTGAAAGTTTTCACTTCCTCTGATTGATTTTCTTCAAATGTCATACAAGCAATCTTGAGTAAGGCTGTGATTGAATCAGAATGAGGCAGTATGATTATTATAACTCATGTTAATGCAGAGCATGTAATATAAACCTTTAGTCAAAATCATCGGCCACAACTCTTGTCTATCAGTAAGAGGCACTCCCATCAATCCATTCTTCAAAAGGGGTATTTTATCGTCTACTGTTATTCTCCTCCAGGCTCCCTGCAAATGTATTTTCGATTAAGATCCTAGGCGAGAAATAATTCTTGGATACGATAACAAAACGAACCATGTAATACAGTCGAACATAATACTTTCCAATAGTGTTGATATCTGGTTTTTCGCCTTTTACCCCAGCTTTGCAACAACTGTATATATGATCCCAAGGTTTCCACGATATTCCGTCTGTCCATGAATTGGTCACAAACGCACTGCCTTCCCCTTCAATTTGGAAGTCATTATTCATTCCAAAGTCGAATAGTTCAGCTACTTCGCTTATAATGTATCGAATGAGCTCTGAGGCTTCGCACAAATGAGCATTCGGAGAAATCAAATCCATAGTGTTTCTAGACCAGTCAACAAGTTGCGGTGGCTCCAAGAATAAGTCGCCAGGTCTAATCCAGTGTTCTGGCTTTAGAGATGTGGGCTCAATTCCAGTGCCAGCAGGGTCTTCAAATAATTCCATAGATTCCTGCAAATAGTTCATAGCTTTATATTTGTATAATGGAAGAATAAGAAGTACTCTAGAGTTGTGTCTACAGTAGGAACGCGATAGCAAAGGTTCACTTCGATTTAAAAATATTCACATATGGACATTTACGTTTTGCTCCCAAGTTTCCCTATTGATTACTGCATCTGACCATTCAGGCCATGGAGGTTTAGCCCATGACGCTAACGTAGGTTTGACAGGTGAGATTTTCTCATTGTTGGATGATGATGATGATTTCAAGATGTTATTAAATAGCGACATGTCAGAAAGAGACAAGGCATGTTTTGGTGCTTCTGATGCATCTGACTTTCGATCAATTGACTTCTTTGTTGTCTGGTTTTCTACTCCTCTTGTCGAAGAATCCTGCTTTGATTCTGCAGATCTTTTTACACTCTTCTGAGGTCCATTTTTCTTCTTCGATTTCGGCTTAGAGGTCATTTTGTTCATGCAATGGTATGCTGTGTCGACAAAAAATAAATTCTAAATCTCGGTTTTCCAGTGAACTTCAAGCTGGTTTTATAGGTTGCATCTATTTTAATGGATTACAGAATATTGTTATCAGCAGGGAGAGGAATTATTCAGTTTGGGTGTTTTGATTTACTTCATTCCATTCAGTCTTCTTTAATGGCATGGATACAATAGCCGATTGATGTGGAAGTTGTCCAGCTCCACTTGTTTAAAACTGGATTATAACACATTCCATGGATAAGCTTCGTTCTGAAACCATCTAGAAACAGGCAAACCGTAACATGCATCAATAAACCTCAGACAGATGCAATAAGATAGACATGAAATTAAATGATTCAAATAAAATAGTACTTTGCGATAGCATAGTGTGAAGTTCCGAAGGCGTAAGAAACTTGTTCCACTCGTGTGTTCCAATGGGTAATCGTCGGAGGATATATTCCCACGCCACAATTACTCCAGCCCAGCTTTCAATAGTTCGATTTGGGGTTGTAATAAAAATGGAGCCTCCATTCTGAAATGAAAACATTGCTTTAGCATATTTTGAACATTTAACTTTCATTCATCTTTGGGCACATTTAATTTCTCAAGATCACAAGTCATCATTTCTTCCAGAACTAAGGATTGGGGATCATCATTTGTCTAGTTAGGTATTGGGTGCAAGAAAACTGAAAAGTGTACCCTTGTTAAACTTACCTTTGTTAAACTAGCAGCTGCAGATAAAGCAGTCTGAGGATTATCAACATGTTCTATCACCTCTGACATAATAATCCCATCAAACTTCTTCCCTTCGTTTCTTGTAGCAAAATCTTCCAGAGTGGAACACTCATACGACACTTTCGAACTTAAATACTCTGGCAAATGAGCTTTTGCAGAAGAAATGTTATCTTGTCCCGGATCTAAGCCTAGTATTGTTGCACCCAAGCGACCTAGTGGTTCTGTAAGGATTCCTCCTCCACAACCGACATCAATTAAGCTGAATTTGTCTAAAGGTTTCGGAGCCTCCGTCACGTCTTCGTCTGCAACTCTTTGTTGTGTATGTAGTAATCCGTCACGTATTAAAGGAACCCTGAGAATTACATCTCGATAACAGGTATACTTATCAGCAACAAAAATAGCTCGTATTATTAGTGATAAATCTCAACCTTAAGCGATTCATAGACCTCAACTCGTTCAAAGGTCCACTAGAGTCCCACCAAGAGCCTGACAGCTTCTCAAACTTTTCAACCTCCCCTGGACGCAGCGTAGAATGTGATGAACTATTCCCTTTCGTCTCGTCGGACTCCCTTGGACTAGAACTTGAAGGTGCAGATGCTAATCCCCTGTGAACAGGACGAAAGACGTCGGACGACAACATGAAACCCACTCGGTATCTTAATCGCTGCCTGAAACAATACAAAATACTTATGTAAAATTCCCATTCGCCACTATTTTTGGTGGGTAGTAAAAAAGTGATTACCAACATTTTTACAGCAGACAATCACGTTATCCCAACAGTCCTACACAAGTCAAAGGTCAAGAAGTAATCTTTGAAGTCAATGAAGAAAGTCCCGAAATAATCAACTGGAAATGACTACTGCCTGGTGGTTTGTTTTGCTACGAAGATTTGCCGGGTGGTGTTGATTTGTTTCGTGCACGTGTAGTGGTCACCGGGCAGGAAGAAGGAAACCTTTGCCGACAGTCGTGTGAAGGAGAACGGGGGACAGTGTGACAGCCGAATTCGGGTGAGAGGAACCCGGGAAAATCAAATGTGTTGTGTTCTGGTCGGCTGTTTGCGTATCCGCTGTTTCCTTTTTCGGCGACATTCACACTTTTGCTCACACCGAAGTTGCAGTTGCGCAAGTGGCAAAGTGATCATAAGCTGGATTATTGTTTGGGGATGATGGTGTTTGATTCTTGACAATTAATATCCGAGCTGAGTAGTTTAATAAAAAGTTTAACTCACCATCAGTTTTTGGAGTGTTTAAGTAGTAATTGAAGTAATGTGGGGAGGGGGGAATCCGTGGGCCCCTCCACAACAACCGCAGGCACAACTACCCCCGCCACCGCCGTCTCAAGGGATTCACCCGTCACAAGGACAGCAGTGGTCGTTCAATCCGAATCATTACGCAAATGTTCCAAATAATCAAGGTGAGTTGAAAGTTCAGGTGTTTGCGTGTTTGGATTGGACTCTTTGGTGTATTATAATTAGAAAGTGGGCATTTGATTAATATTTTGAAATATGGGGTGTTTGTTCTAGTTGACTGGGCTGCTTTGGCGCAACAATGGATGATGCTGAAAGGAGGGGGAGGTAATAATGCGGGTGGGGGAGGCGGAAATGTGTCGGTGCCTATGGGTGGGTTGGTTGGTCACCCTTCGTCCATCGGTCCTCCAGGAATGCCTCCGATGCATCAGCAGCAACACTTTGTAATGAATCACCATGTGCTGCCTCCACACAATGGAAATAATAGTAATGGTCTTGGGAGTGGTGGACTGACCTTCCATAATCATCAGGGAATGATGGATACAAGAATTATGGCGCCTGGAGTTGGAGGAGGAAGTAAGCCAGGAAGTTGTGATATTTTGGAAGAGGCTCCTATGGATTTGGAACCGTTGGATGCACAGGAAAATGCTTTTAGTATGTTGATAAGAGCAGAAGTAGCAAATCGGGTGTGTGTGTGTGTTCTATGTGTCCTTAATTTTCTATTTAGAGCCTGAAGGGATCAATCCATGGAATTCTTCTATGAACAAGGGATCGCCTGCTGTATCGCAACATACCAACTGGTATGCTCCGGAGTCGAACAATCCATGGAATACATTGCAACAACAGTCACCACCTCCTGTGGTTCCTGTTGTTCCGCCGATTACAATTACAAGTAATCCAGGGTATTCCACTGCACCGCCAGCAGGGAGTTCTCATCCACCTGGAATTCACCATCGACAGGGAATATCGAAAGACAAGAAAAAACCTACTGGTGGTTATCAAGGTCATCATCATAATTCTGCAGGGTATCATCATCAGGAAGCTGCTAAAGTTGTAGGTGACACGTCTTCGTACACAGGAAGTGGGGGATATTGGTCTACAAGCGACAATAGCGGTGATGGATTTACGAATTATTATTCTGGTGGGCCTCCCCAGTCACAAGTTGCTCCAACTCAAGCGTCAGGGTATTCATCAGATGAAAACTCCATGACAGATTTCGGTAAGTAATAGAAGTATGCATTTAATTCTTACTGCTGTGGAGCGTGTAAATGTTGTGGTCTATTAACTGTTAATCGGGATAAATAGACTCCACAAAGCGTAAAACTCTACCTGCGTGGATCCGGGAAGGTCTTGAAAAGATGGAACGGGAAAAAAAGAAGCAAGAAGAAAAGGCGAAGTTAGATGCGGAGAGGGAAGAATTACGACAGCGTCGTTTGGCTGAGCAACAGGAACAAGCAGCTGCTGAAGGAAAGACGGTAGTGCAGTCTAAGTGGACAGCTGAGACGGAATCTCGGGATCCAAGTGATGAGGAAGCAGAAGTGGACCTGCCAGTTCGGGTCTCGTCTCCGTCTGTTCCGAAAAGCCCTGCAACTATCCGAGAGTCATTGGAAGATATTCTGTCAAGAGCTCCTGAGCATATGCAGGAAGAATTGCAAGCAAGTTTTCCTACCCATGAAATGAATTTCAAACTGAAACGGTGGAATGTGTGCATTTTATTTTGAAATGCTGTTGTAATTGTTGATTTAGAGATTCACGCTTCGTTACGCGACAACAAAGCTGCTTCTCCATGTGACCAATGATGAAATCAGGAAAGCTGCGGCTGAAATGATTCACCGCATAGAAGCTATTAAGCGTAAGAAAGGTAGTCATGCTTATGCTCGCAATTCTTTCATGACAGATTGTGGATTTGTTCCATTGAGATGTGTAAATTAAGAAATAGTTAAGACTGGAGTTTAATTGGTGATACAATCCGAGCTGTGATATTTGCTGTGAATCTAGTCATATCTGTTTGAGACAAGAAATAAGAGGTATTGTTATTCAGCAAGGAAGATATTTTATGTGTCATTTTGTTCATGATGAAGTGACTTCTACTTCCACCACGCACATCAAGAAGCTGGGTGCCCTAGCATCTATCACTGGTGGTGCTCTCGGTAAGATGCTCTACGATTTGATTTAATCTTATAAACCACAACCTACCTCTGTTGCTGTGATCCTCTTATCCTATCCCCTTTCCTGTTCTCGTGTCCACTTTATTGCCTAATTGTGACATATCAGCTTGCACTTCTTCCGCTTTCCGTATTATTAAGGTACGCAAGAAAGTTGTCTAATTCATAAGGTTAAACATAGGACTGGGCGAGTATGGGTCGGATTCAGAGCAGTCGGAGGATGACGGGGAAAACTCTGTGGACGAAGGAGGAAACTCAGACAACTCGGATGATGTAGATGATCTCGAAGCAGAACTAAATGTAAGTAATTTAAAATTCAAGTAATGAAATTACAAAACACTTGCTGGGTTGGGGTTGGTGACAAGTTTTATGAACTGAATTAGGCCACAATAGAAAGAAAACAACGTTTATGGGAACTCCAGCTTCTAGAAGAAAGGAAACGGAGGGAGAGATCGCATTCTAAATCTGCTGCACCAGCTTTATCTGCGCGAGATGGTGATCAGGATGAAGAGATTTCACGAGATAAGTCTCACGGTAGAGCAAAAAGAGAGGTAGAAAAGACTGTTGTTTCCGCCGAATCTCAAGGTAACATTCTTCATCTTCCCAAACACTCGAGTAACACTTATTCGAGTGCCGTTCTACGTCATTTTGCAGCAGTCTTATAAAAAGACAGTGCCTTAAACTTGCGGTTGTTGGTTATACTCATTAATATAGTATGGGATTGGGGACTGCATGTCACATCGACTAAAGAAATTTTTTTTTAATAATGCATTTGCTAATTTCTTGTCTTGTACGTTCCAGATAATGAAAAGATCAAAAGACGGAATAGTGTTACGGAACCTGATACTGTCACAGCAGCTGGCGAAGAATCCAAGTTCAAAAAGTCTGAAATTAGGAAAGATAAGAAAGAAGGAAGTGAGAGTAGCTCTAAGCGTAGAATTAGATCAAGGTCTAAGTCTAGAGATAGGTCCCGTAAGGATAAGGATAGGAAACGCAAATCCAAATCCAGGTCATCATCTAGAAATCGAAAAAGTAGAAAATCTCGCTCGTCATCTAGAAATAGACACCGTAGGTCCCATTCAAAGTCGAAAAGGTCGAGATCACCTTCAAGAAGAAGATCAAGCTCACATTCAAAATCAAAATCTAAGAGGAAACGATCCCGCTCATCATCTCGGAACCGGAGACGAAGATCAAAATCCAGATCATCATCCCGTAATCGCAAAACCAAAAATTCTAGGTCTAGGTCACGATCGAAGTCACGGGATCGACATAGAAAAAAAAATAACCACAGCTCGTCTAAAAACAAGCGACGACACAGATCTCGATCGTTCTCTAGGTCAGGGTCGAAGTCAGAAAGCAATGATAATGGTACAAGCGGTAGGCATTCTAGACATGATCGATCTAGGTCTCGCGAAAAAGTCCTATCTGGATTTACTGAGAAGGATCTGGCCAAGTCTTCTAGTGATGCAAAACGCTCCGAAAATGAACCAAACAAAGGCAAGAGTGAAAGTTCGAAACCGAGAAGGTCTAGATCTCGAAGTGCTTCGTCAGATTCTTCGCCCAAGCGGACGAAAAGCAAGAAAAAGCACAAAAAGAGATCCAAATCTTCTTCCTCTGATGAAACAGCAGCCTCTGGTTCAGTAAAATCGAAGAGAAGTAAAGAGTCGTCATCCAAAAGTGCCAAAGTGTCTAAAGATAAACATTGACTTGATTCATAATTAATTCCACTTTTTGGTGTTTATCAGGTTTTGTCAACTTAGTTCATTTCTTTTTATATTATTTCGCATTTTAGTTCTGCTCTTATAGGTTTGACAGCAACTATGATTCCTACAGTGTTTAGAGCTTGAAGAATCATTTCTTTCTGACTACGGCGAAAAGTGAATTAACTGATTATAGGTTTGATCTGTATTATAGATCCCAATTGCCCAATAGAGAACATTTCTTGGTCCCTTCATTGCAATAAACACTTAATTCAAGATAAAATCTAACATTTTGTATTATTCTGCATAGAAATCGAAAAGGAAGCCAGCACAGGAATTCAGTGAATTTTATTGACCACAAACATAGCGTAAATAATAATCTGAGTCATATCTCTTGAGCGTGACTAACAATGTTTGAATTCTCAGTCGCTAATTAAATTAGTTTTTGTCGACTATCGAAACACCAATTCGTCAAAATTAGATGCGTGTCGTGTAGATAGATAGATGATTTTCATTTTAACATATTGGCAAAGTTCATTGAATCTTTTGAATGGGTTTAAATTGATTTGTTAATTATTAAACCGTGTTCTCCATTTTTTCTTGAAATAAATGAACTTCACTCGAACGGTCAAGACGACTCAAACGAGTGCAATAGGTATTTAGTTTACACACGGATGACTGGTCAAAGTAGACTAGTTGGATTCTTGGGTTGGTTGGTAGTAGTTTGATATGGTAGAGTTTTTCATGGTCTTGGGATTTCAGGCTTCACGCTTGCTGGGTTCTATTTGTACACATTAAGTTTGATCTATTTGTATTATGATACACACATGCAATATCATGCCACGTACCTTTGTTACGATTAATTTCTAATAATACAAGTGTTATCTGGTAGGCCAATTTGTCTGTGCGATGATCAAGATCCACGATAAGATTTTCAGTTGTACCTTTAGAATTGGTAGTTTATGAAATTCACTCATTTCGATTTTTTGGATCGCTTGATGGAAGTTAAATGAAAACTTTAAATGCGGAAACAATAATTGTATGAGGTATAATAATAAAGATACGCTCGGTTATCTCAAACAACTATTAGCTAATAATATTATGACTTGCAAAGTTTAATTATTATACTTAAGGTAGTGAAATACAAACGTGTTCACACTTAAATCGCATTTCTCTTCTAAACTGACGCTAAACGGTCATCCATCATATTGTAACATTGTGAGTACCCTACGCAGGGAATTATTACTGCCATTATCCATTATCACAAGTAAAACTGTGTTGGGGCTTGAGACATTCATATCACTTGTGAAAAGGAAATCTCGAGTAATTAAACTGATATAACTAATTCACAAACAAGTTATCAAGTTTTGGGGTGGTCAGGTGCTTTTTCTTTATGAATTTAGAATCATATAAAAGGTGGAAGCGTTCCTTCAACAACTCATTCCACTTCTACTTGTTCTCTCGTACAATTTCATACATTTCCTCCCAGTTGTAGCTTCGGTTACTTTTTGTTCCTAAACTATCAAAATGTTCAGATTGGTGAGTTTTAAATGTGGATACAGTTAACAAGTTCTCGGATTAAGTTTCTAACCAACTGTGATTTTTGTATTAGATCGTGGTCCTCGCTGTTATCGTGGTGGTGTCTATGGTCGGATATGCCCATGGAGGTGGTCACGGAGGACACGGTGGACATGGACATGGAGGAGGATGGGGACATGGAGCAGTTGGGGGACATGGAGGAGGACATGGAGGGTGGGGGAAGAATGCACGTTCATATTCTGGATGGGCGAACGTGAATGCCTGGTCTAACCCGTGGGCTTACAACTACGGACTCCAAGAAAGTGGAAATGGATACCAGAAATATATCTGGTGAGAATCATAAGCCTGTGGAGTTCATTCGTTTATGAAAAGGCGACCTAAATTGTTATGATCTATGCAGGCAAGGAGGTGAATTCAAGGGACACCATGATGGAGGTCACAAACATGAAGGATGGTCCGGTTAAGCTGACTCCCTGTTAATAGTTCTGTTCAGAGCTCGGAAGCTTGTCCACAACAACTCATCTAGTCTTGTTTTCATATAAAAATTTAATTCTTTTTAATTTGTTTATTCATTGTTTAATATAGAGTTTTTACACGCGTAATAAAATGTTTACTATTGCGATATCGAATTATTTTACGGGTACAAGTTGATTTGGAATTTGTACGGTTTTGGAATAAGGAAAAGCATACCAATACGAATCAAGAATTTGTTGTACCATCTTAAGAATTTTTTAGAAGATTATAATTTTTGTAAGCGATTTGGCTGTGTGCGTTTATCTAATATCATTTTAGGTGTTTTATAAGTTTGCTGGTAAGTGGTTTGTGTTTGTGTCAACTTTGGAATTCTTGAACACTGAATTTTAAATTGGCATTTAAAAAATTTGTTTGAAAAAAAGTTTGCAAATTGCGTATTAATGTTCAAAAGGGATAAAACTTCTTTGCTACAAAATTAGGCTTAGATAATGGATAAAAAATTAAGGAACTTTCTCGTATCTAAACAGGAAGTTAAATGTGTACACATGTAAGCAACAATAATGAGATTTTTGAGACATCACATGAATCAACAACAAAAGTAAAAATGAGGTTTTGCATAAAAACGAATTCAAAAAAATGGAGCGCATTATGCTATATAATAATACAAATTAACAATTCGCATATCCTCTTTAAGGATATTTGCATACTGAATGATGAATGTTAACTCTCCTCATCCATGCATATCGAAATGCTATGCACTTTTAAATCTTACTTGCGAGCAGGTTTGAGCCAGTATGCTCTACCTGTGGTCTCATCGATGACCTGACCGCTTTGAGGGTCCAAGACAAGGGACGGTTGTAGTTGACCTGTCTCACCTCGTGGACGGGAAGGCAGTTGGGCCTGTCGTCGGTACTCGCGTTCCCGTCGCTGCGACATGGCATTGGATTGGGCTTGTTGACTGTCTTGTACTTTGTTCAATGGGGTAACTCGCTTCAAATCCGTCTGATCATCTTCAGCCTGCTGAAGTCGCTGCTGTTGCAATTTCTCGCTGTTTTCTCTCTTGGCAATCATTGACGATTTTTTATCACTTGATTGAGTTTCGTAGCTTGGCACAGGCTCACTGTGGTGCCCCTGTGGGAAAAAAATTAATGAAATGAAAGAGAAAGCTTAACACGATGCAATGAGTCAGTGCACATGCACACAAATTGAGGTAAAAAAGTTAACTTACATCACCGTGACCGTCACCGTGACTGCTACCGGCATGCTACGTGAGAGAATAGAATGTACATTTAGTAACAATTTAGGTTAGAATTTATGAATTATGTAAGTTGGATGTTCAATGGGTCAAGACTATTTTAACCAGATGATGGTCAAGGCTTACGTTGTAGTCCCAGTAGTGCTCTCCATATCCTCCGTATTTGTCTCCCCACTTAACCTGAAAGTAATGAGTAGATGGTTTTGTAAGTGTACCGTTTTAGAGGATCATTCCACTTCTCAAGAATGTATGAGCGGAACTTTCAGAAGGAAGACTTACTTTGGTCTTAAAGTTCCAGTATGGACCGTATTTCTCATATCGCTCTTGAAAGTGGTAATCATTTCCTCTTCGGTATCCATATTCATACTCATCATATGCAGGGTTATGCGCATATCTGAAAGCACAAATTAAAATAGGTAAATTACCTTTCCCTGTTTAACATGTCCATCTACTCGTTCATATCGTTCCTCCCAGCCCTTAGGAGTCTCTTCAACGTGACCGGCTTCATATTTATGGGGACCGTGTTTAATCAAATACGCATCCATCAGTCTTTTCAAGAATTGAAGTAACAGTAAGGCTTAGACTCACGATTACGAACCCTATAAGAAAGTTTAGTATATGGGAATGCATCTCCTTAAAAACTTACTGGAAGTATTTCCCATCCCCGTGATGATGTCCATGTCCATGATGGTCTAAACCGTGTCCGTGACCGCCGGTGAATCCATGATTTCCTTCATGTCCATGTCCATACCCAGTCTCCGCTTGCTGGTGATCTTTACC
>JAQGAB010001410.1:0-16513 GCA_034696565.1 Isotomurus graminis
AGAAGACCTTCATCTGGAGAAAAGACTTTCACTGGATTTCCTCCGTTTCCAACTAAAACAACTACAACTTCCACAACAACTCCACCCCCTACAACGACTAAGCCCTTTGACATGAGCACTTTTGGATACTACGATGCATTAGAGAAGTCTCAGTCTTTTGACTTTAACGATTCTAAAAGCAAGTACAACCGAGTTGGAGATTCTGAGACGGGAACTGGAGGAAGTCCTTCGGGAACATCAGGGACAGGAGGAAGTCTTTCAGGACCAGGAGAGTATGACCCGAGGTTCCCACCAAACCATGAAGTGAACAAGGGACGAATCCACAACAAATTCATTAGGCAAAGGGACCCTATAACAACCACACCCACTCCTTTTGTCAGACAGAACTCTGACAGTGTAGGATCAGGTTCATCCCGAGACTTCTTTAGTCGTCCTCGACCTACTGCTGACTCTACAAAGTTTTCTCCAGCCACAGAGTTATCTTCGTCCTTTGTGAAGTTCGACTCAAGAGAGTCTATCCGGTCTATGGAGAAAACAAAGTCGTTTAACAACCAGTTCTTCACTCATTTCAACAGGAGTGCTCCGTTGCCCAATGCGGATGGAAGTGGACCTACTACTTTTAGTAATTCGGGATTCTACGACTTCTCTCCTGCAGGAGACAAGTCGAGCCATCGACGCCCTTCAGGCCCACCGTTCCCTCAACCACCTTCTCCGGAAGATTCGCTTCTTCCTTGGGAAAAAGCTATGGGAGCCCCCGCCTCAGCTCCAGTTTACCCTAAAACCAACTCCTTTTCAAATGAATTCAACTCTTTTGCCTTTGGTCCTCCAGTTATGGAAACTTTTGGTGTTCCTTCTAAGTCCCCAAAAAGCGGAGAGTCTCTTAGACCTGCGAGTGAAGAAAAGTCTCTGAAGAAAAACATCTTTGGAGGAGACACTGCTGAGCAACAAGGGAATAATGGAAACTGGGAAGCTCCAAACTTCTGGGGATCCATTCAACAAGTCGACAGATACGGCCCATCGTCCGACTTTGTGACTAATGATAACTTTAAACAAGCTCTGGACTTGGAGAAGTTCAATCCTGACTCTGTCTTCCCTCCAGCTCCTTCTTCCCACGATGTCGACATAGGCGACCGACTTGATGACTACTTTGGGTCTACTCCTGTTCCAGCCTGGAACAAACCATCACGAAGGAAAAACAAGTTTCAGGTTACCCCAAGTCCAACCACTCCCACTCCGTTTGTCTTCATGTCTTCGTCAACAACCCCAGCCTCTAATTTCTACTCTCCTTCGCCAAATCCCCGTCATTCCTCGGATGAAAGTAACAACCAACAACAACTACAACCCGGGTGGGATGCTGGAGGCTTATCATCATCGTTTGAATCCTCAAGTTTTGGAATGAAGATGCCAAAATCCTCTCCTACTTATCCTACGGAAGTCTCTTTCTCCACCCATCAAGAAGAAGACGCTGATGATAACTTC
Source organism: Isotomurus graminis (assembly GCA_034696565.1). Lineage (NCBI taxonomy): Eukaryota > Metazoa > Arthropoda > Collembola > Entomobryomorpha > Isotomidae > Isotomurus > Isotomurus graminis. The sequence goes on from JAQGAB010001410.1 coordinate 1,480, forward strand.
AACGATGGAGGAAACTACATCTCATCAACAACTCAAATCCCAGAGGATATCAAACGGATTCGCAATAAACATGGACGTAGGAGGAAACCAAAGAAGCCGGATGTTTCCATAAAAATCAAAGGAGAACAAAGTGCCCCTGAACAAGGCGTGGAAGTTACTGGGAAGAGTGTGACTATCAAACCTGCCGTAGTTCTTCCAGATACTCGAGAAGTAGTGGACATTCTCCAAGAAGACGATAAGTCCAGGAGAAACTTTAACCTCAATAGTGACAGTGAAAGTGAAGTGAACGGTGGTGGTGAGAACGTGAATGTGTTTCATTTTGAAGACCCTGAAGACACGTTTATCTCTCCGAGTACGCCGGAGAGTCCAATTATGATTGAAACAAATCCGTTTGCAGGATCGCAGTATGAGGAAACAAATCACGGGTTTGTTTCAGGAAGCAAAGAGTTCTCGGACTTAAATAAACATATTAGTAAATTTACGGGAAACAGCAACTCTAACGATCATCATGGACATCTTCAGCATAGACAGAACTCTGAGGAATCTCGTCGTCTTTCTTCTATGGGAAATGGTAAGAGCTGTCAATATCTTACCTTATAGTTTATTTAAAGTTTTAAAGAGTAGTTAGTTGGTTAGTTTTAATAGTTCGATCTACTTAACCAGCATGTGGTGAACTCACATCTTTTGATGAAGGATGTATAATAGTCTAGTCACAAGTCAGGTATGCATGGGCAACCTCTATTCGTAAATGTGCAAGTGGCAAGTGGCATTGGCATTGCATCTTTTAAGCTTTAAGCATTTACACACTTGTTTCTGCTTGGAGTTCATCATCTTGGTGTGTAGAGTTTGTTTGAGATGAAAGTTGTTTAGTGTGCAGGGTCTTAGTATTTTTACACCCTAATAAAACTCATCTTCGTCTTAAGCATAACAATATGTGGGTCAGCGTACCTTCTTCATATTCCCAAATGCAAATCTTTGTTTTGTAGGCCTCTTTAAAGAAACTGGCTGCCTGCCTGTTTAGCACACACGAGGCGGGCAGAGATTCTTGTTAATTTAGCAGGTTGGATTATATAGTTAGTCAGTTAAGCCTGTGTGATTCAAGTCAGAAGCAAAAAGTGATAAAATGCTTACATGTAAAATCAACGGCCTTTGGCCAACTCTCGGTGATTTTAATTTAATTCTTTTATTCTTATTACACACACTGAACTCTTTGCTTTACTCTTGACCAACCATGCTACGTAGAAAATTCACTTTGCAGCCTACACCAGCATTACAACAGTAGACTGAAGATGAGCAGATCTTCTATTAGATGCCTTCATATGAGCAGTCGCGTGGTATAAAGTATGTTCTCAAAATGACTTAAACTTCATGTTTAAGCTGAATGCATCAAGAAGTACTTGTTAAGGCAAACAAAAGAACGTTCGTTTTCACAAGAAAGATTTTAAAATTAAGTTCGTGTGTATTGTATTCTTAGAATTAAATTTCTTTTGGGTAATTGTATGATGAATCCTCTTGAGGAGCTCTAGTTTTGAAGGAGTGACCAAATATTTATTAGACTCATGTTCATAGAACTGTAGGTTTAAAATAGAAAGTTCTTCTGTGTATAGACTTTTGGAAACCTCAAGTTAAATATTAACACGATCAATCAGAGACCACAGAACACACGAGGTATGAGGGAATCAATTATTGAGCTTTTTATCTCCCATTAAGACTACTTTTGTAATTACGAAGAAAGAGAGACTTTCATTGAGACTTAAAACTGCAGAGAAATTGTTATTTGTTCTGTCAAGTATGAACCAATAAGTGCAAGAGTGTATTAATACTTGTTCGTTAGGTTCACACGCTCAACCACAACCACAGAACACGGATCTAATGAATAGAAGGCGGAGGAGGAGGATAATGAAGTTTAATTGAACATGCATGTGTGTGTGTTCATCTTCTAGTAAAGTCTCTATTACAATAGGCAATTAGCGTATTCAATTACTAATTGAGGATTCATTTGGGTTTATGTTTCACATGCAAACTTTCTTAGGTGCATCTTTATTGCCGATGAATGTGAAAGGTAATTTTGCTTCACGTGGGAGGAAGTAGGAATAATGAATTAAACACACACACACACATCTTAATTCGCGATATCCCATCAGTCCACATTTTTGTGAGATGAAGTGGTCCACCTGTTCGCATCTTTTGATTCACCTTGAAATAAGGAATAATCTGTGGAAGAGTAGAAGTAGCTGGTGATTGTGAGCTGCTTAAGATGTGAAAAGGGTTTTAAGTTTTTGTGTGAAGAAGTGAAAAAAGGAGTAAATTGGAGCAAATCCATTAGATGCGCATGGTGGACTGGTGGAAAAAGATGCGGATGTCTTTATTCATTTTCATGTAGAGTTGACGATAGCTGGCGAGGTGGACGTGAATCTGTGAATTTGCACAGACAGGAGATTAAAAGACACATAATCCTTAACTTGCTTTCGGACGAGACAGAAAAGACTCCCTTTTTTCTGCAGAAAGACATTCACTACGTGTCTTTTCATTACGAAGCATTTTACTTTCTTAGTTGTATGCGGATGATGATCGTTTCATGACTAGGCTGAGAAGAATGCACAACAGACACACAGATTAGTTCTTTCCACAAGATGACAATAAGAATTTACTAATTCATTCATCATCTTCGTCTCTCGTAAAAGCGAAATTTAGTGATGCCGGTTATTCCATTTCCCACTCAATATAAATGTTCTAACATCTAGATATGCGGCTCCTCGCAAAATAAGGTCCTACCAGATAAATGCTAATGAGAATTTCGTGATTTTGAATGTATTAACATTAAGAATAACTTGTACACATGAACTCACGTTGCTCACACACATGTCATTCATTCACTAATTATCTGCGTGAGTCTTCTTGCTGGACTTTTCTTTGACTGTCTTGGCCATTTAATCTCTTTAAACGTAAAAAGTAGCTCATTAGTCATTCATTTGAAACACAAGAAGTTGCTTTTGGCACTAAATGCTTCTTTCCATGTAAAATATAACCTTTTTTCTCCCCACGCATTTCATTCAAACGGTACTTTTTCACATTTTGGCAAATCTACGTACATTTTTGCTTCCATATTTATATTCCACCCATAACTTGAACCACTTGAAGTTCACATTTTATTTAATACACTCAGTCATCTTGTTACACCATCAGATTCTTAATTCTTGTAGTCATAAGTCATTATGACTTTTGGAATTTGGTGTTTTACATCGCCCACGAAGGGAAGAACTGCTGTACCATCTCCAAAAATAATTAAGCGATGGTTCGCAGATAAATGCATTGGTGCATTCAACACAGAAAACTCTGAACCCACACTTACTTAAACTAAACTTCTTTTAATGTTATGAATTTGGCGATGTAACACATATCTTCACCGTAGAAATTCTCGTTAAACCCACCAGCCCTAGAAATCCCTTTGATTATCCACAATCAATTACATAAATTCCCACACTGCTTCACACCAATTCATTATGAGTGTACCATCACCACATGCATTACTATTATTATTGTTTCACGCTGCGTTGGACAGTTGGACTGTATAACAAGACTAGTTCACCGTTAGAACTTATTTAGAAGTCTGAAGAAACCACCCAATTCGCTAAATGTTTTCACCTTCTTGTGAAATAGGTTTTGTAATAGGAACTTTTGGTTAATGATGATTTTCTTTATAGGTTTTTTTAATCCTGAACTTATGAATGTTGTTTGTGTGTGTAGGTCACTATTCCTCAGACTTTGAGTCTCAATTGCCCAGCATCGTTCCATCTCCACCTGATCCAGTGATGAACGCTGGAGGTCTGGATAACTTGAAGGATATTCATTCACTTCACTTCCCAACGCTGAATCCATCGGTAGCTTCATTCCCCCAAGATGACAGAGAGGAAGATGACCACGACCACCACCACTTTGATGACCACCATGAACCTTACCCTCAATGGGGACAACGAGAAGAAGAGAAAAAGAAGGAAAGAGTTATTCCTCATCCAATTAAAATCATGGACTTCGATCACACTCGAAATCAACCTCATCCAAGTCCTCCTCAGCCACAACCACCTCAAAGTCAACCGTATGACTATACAAAAGAGTTTGAACAGTTCCAGAAGAGTTTGAAAAATCCTGTGCCTATTTTGAAATCTCCTTTTGACTCCCAATCGGAGAAACAAGGGATTAAAATAGTGAAGCAGTACAACCCTCCAGCCCTTCAAAAGCCACCCCAACCACCACCAGCACGTCCATCCCCACCGAATAACTACCAATCTCAACCCTCATTCAGTTCATCACAGGGCTCGTGGGGAAATAATGAAAGACTCAGGTACGAAGAAAACCGGAATCAGTTCCACCGACCACCAAATACTCAACAAATGATCAAACAGAATAGCCCTAATATTCAGAATTACAATAACAAGCAGCAGTCATACGTGACCAATTCGAATGTCCATCAGAACCAAAGGCCTGCGAGTAACAATGGGAATCACCAATTTCCTACAAATCAATTCCACACGACACAAGGCAATAACCCATTCAATGGGAAGAATAATAACAACGGACCTCCACAAAAGTACCCAGCCAAGGGGAATCCACCAAAGAAGTATTATGGAAACGATAACAAGCAATCAAAAGCCATTCCGATGAACAATTTCAATAAGAACAACAATGGAGGAGGAATTAGTTTACCTCACAATCCATTCATTAGCAGTAATCAATTCGCCACGACTAATAACAATCACCAGAAGAATCCACCTCCTCATTATCCTCAGCAGAATGTGAATCAGGGACAGTTTAATAACAAGCAACCTGCGAAGCCTCCACAGAAACCAACACCGACGAAGATTCCCCCGCAGAAGTTCCAACCTCCTCCCCCTCCTCCTCAGAAGTCACCTTCTTCTGGAGGATTCCTTTCTATGTTTAGCAATCCTTTTGGACAAAACAAGCAGCCTTCACATCCACAACACCCACCGCAACATTCTCAACCTAAACAGAATCTTCAAGGAGGTTCCAACAACAATCCTTCGCCGTTCCAACAGAATTCCAATCAAAACTTCCATCATGGTCAACCACAACAGGCTCCTCCAGGAAAGCCACCTCATCCTAGCCAAGTTAACAACCATATGAATCCATATAACACAAGATTTCAACCTCCTCCCCCTCCCCCAAGGGGACCTCCTCCACAAGGTCATCCTGTCTCATCTCACCCCAATAATAATCAGCAACATCACCACGAAGATAACTCGGGACACAAAGTGACTTATGTGGATTTGGATGATCCTAACAGACCTTCTTTAGTTCCTCCACCTTCCCCTCCTTCTTTCCAAAGACTTCCACATAATAATCCCCAACCACCTCCACCTCCTCCAAGAAACAATCCACCTCCATCGATGGGACCCTTCCCGTCAAATCCTAATATGAATAATCCTTATCAACCTCAATCTCCTCATTCACTGGTCCCACAGGCCAAGAAAGACACGTTCTCTGACAAGGACAAAGTCCTTCAAGCCCTGGAGACTTTGAACAACGTCAAGTACGATGTTATCCAGACAGTTGCGGAGGAACAATACGGCCCTACAATTTTAGAGCAGTTGAAGAACTCAAAGACAAACCCATCTTCACCTACTCCAGCAACTCCTCCGACTACAACAGCCAGGCCAGCTTTGTTCCCATTCCTATCATCCTTCACTACAACTTTGGCTCCGTACACTTCTTCCAGTGGAGGAGCCTTGTCTTCCTTTATTAACCTCATGAATAATAATAACCAGAAATCAAAGGAGAGCAATCGAGTAAGTCCTACTGGATTTAATAACCTGTTGAGTAGCTTCGGAGGATATGGAGACTCCTCCATAGTCTCTGCAGAAAGGGTTCCTCCTCCACCTCCAAAAACAGCTCCATCCCTTGTGAGTCTTTCGACAGATGCGATCACCAACCTGTTCCACAGTTTAACCTCAGGAGAAGTCCCAACTAAACCTACGACAACTACCCCCAGACCCAATTTCATATCTCTGGACTCTCCGACCGCCGGCTCTGAAGGGAACATTAAATCTCTCCAGGCTCAGCTTGCTAAAGCAATCCTCGCAAAGGCAAACAGGAAGAAGCCTCAAATTATCCAAAAGCCGAACCCCTTAGGATTAGTGAACCAATTGGCAGCCTCAAAGAACTACACACAAGCCCAAATCGCGACCCTTAAGAAACTCATAGCCCTGAATAACATTGAACAAAAGCTGAACAACCAACTGGGCTTGGAGCACACGACGAAAGGGTCCGTGCTTAAGTTGGGATCTCCAAAGTCTCCGAGCATCTTCTCAAGTCTCCTCAGCCCTTCCGGACCAACGTCCCCTTCTAGTCTCTTCAGCAATAAGATGTTAGCTGATCACAACTCTGTGAATCAAGTACAAAATAATCTCTTCCACAGAAACTCTAATAACGACCCTACTCTATTGGCCCTGAAAGCCTTGGCTCTGAACAAAGCCCAGAGTATTCAACAATCCATAAATAATAAATCTAAAGGAGACTTCCAACCGATTCCTGTTGACCTTTCTGCTATACTCTCCCCTACTCCACCACTTGCGGTAAATATCTTTATTACTTCATAGTATGTTTATTGGACCAATAAGCACATGAAAGCTTAATACATATTTTGGTAACGGGGAATTATCAGCCAAAATAAGATAAAGAACTAAAAAGATGTTTATCTTTGGCACAGAGTTCACAGGGGAAGCGCCTTACAGACGTGAGAAACGCTCCAAAGTCATTCTACCCTGCAAATGCCACGATGGGATTTGATGCCGCAAGTGTTCCTCTGTCTACTGACTTTACATGTGAAGGTCAACAGTTCTTTCCCGGATTGTATGCAGACACCAATTTGGGATGCAAGGTGAGTTGAAGAAAGAAACAAGTGATTAAAGATTACTCAAGAAGGAGTATAGGAAGATGAGGTCAGTAGGGATTTAGTGATAGACACATGCATAAGAATCATTCAGGAAAAAGTAGAGCATTTCTATCAAAATTCATACGTAGTGTTTGTGTTGTTTATCCTCACAAGTTTTTACTTGCAAAATCCACCAGTTTTTGTTTAATTCAGAGTTGCTTTTCTGAACTCTCATCAGGGGTAGTTTATATTGTTGCAAGAACATGAGATACTAGTCAGTCTTCTTCTTATGCCATTCTCAAGTAAACCTTTCTTATGGGAAGTTGTGGAAGGTGAATTACGTGACTTTGGTCACTGAGAAGTACAAATTGAATTTAAACTGGTTTGTCATAACTCAACTAGTTAAATTCCGTATTGGGAATCTTATGTAAAGATATCAATAACTTTAACGGGGAAATAAGATAAATATGGTGGGGTTTATTGCATATTCATGTCTCGTGTGGTAGACACATATTTCACCTGTGATACTTGAAGTTTGACTAGTCAGTCAGGAATATTTAAACTAGTAGATATCTTTAGACAATATAGATCTGAGTAATCTGTGAAACTGTACAAAATACATATGCAGCATTGCTAAGAATGGAACTCTGAAGTTGCACTAAATCCATTGTTCCATGCAAAACATATAAGACAGACACATAACTTCCACCCACTGCCCAACCATATTAACTAATCTCTGAGGTGATTTAATCTTCGAATCTCGTGTGTAATTAAATTCTTATTCTTTATCACCTAACTCCGATGTACACTCTTGAGTGCTCATCAACTGAAGGATGTAATTACCTACAGCAAAATAACCATTCTGTCAGTCTTCCTAACCGTTTATGCAACTGACAATGAGTAGATCGCATGTGTGTTATGAGAAATGATTGATGCTTCTATTGATTTCAAGTGATGGGTTCTTTTGATCACACAAGTTAACATAAGCCGCATAGTGTATACATTAACGAAGAGTAGAAGAGCCCAATTGAATCTTCTGCCGACAGGATGACACGGCTTATTAGCAAATGTGTCGTGTAACGATGTAACTGCAGTATCGTTTAGAGAATCAGTCAGTGTCATCCTTTGAAAGTTAGAAGTGATTACAATGACAGAGAAGATGCAACGAACCAAAGAGTAATTTCTTCTGTGGCTCATTTGATGTTTACTAAAAGCTGAGCTTACTTAAGTAATTAAGATATCATCTTTTAGTTTCATTTAAAGGGAGGAGATCTCAAAGGGACACTTATTAAGCATACAGATATCTCACGCATGTGTCTTGTTCTTATACATATCTATTCATGTATCTCATCTAGTCTTCATCATTCTGTCACCAAGTTTCTAGCCCGTTGAAATTTTACCTCTAATCTTGTGATAAATTCATTTCCCACTTATAGGCTGAAAGGGTATGAATGTCACTCATAAAGCAACTCGTTGATTGATACTACTGCAGTGTTATGTCTTCTCACTTGTGGTTTTGTTACGCTCATTTTCAAGATCACAGGCTAAAACCCTGAAATTCCTGAATGAAACACTTGTACGTGTGTGTATCAGTGTGTTCCTTGGTTTTGCTCTCATTGCGGATTCATTAGAAGTGTGTTAACGTAACACGCACTCTCAGAGATCTCTTACGTATAGAACAATTGTGTAAAGTTGTTTAAACCAGGAAAGAATGAAATGATTAATTCAAACACAAGTTCAATGAATGGAAATGAATGTAGAGCAACCTGTAGCACTTTTGGTATTGCGATACTTCGGATATCAATTAATCTAATCCGAACAACCTACTCTTCTACTAGTATACTTTTATTGCTCTTTGCTTTTATTGTGAATTAATGTTATTGCTTTCCAATACACGGTGGGTTGTTAAGTTGTAGGTTCCTTTATTAGAACAGATTTGATAAGTAATAACGAGGGCAAAAATTGTTCACACCAACGGCAACCTCCTTATTTAAAAAAGATTTGAGAATTAATTTCCCATTATTTCTTCTTTACAAAGTGACGGAGTGATAATGAATAGGTTTGCTAATAGAATTTTCTTTATTTAAATGATGTAAATGGAGGTTTTGAGATTTAATGTGCTATAAACATTATAAGCTGGGATGAGAAAGAGCGTGTAGTCCTGTTTTTCCTTAGAGATCAACTTTGCAGTATTTGCAGTTGCACTAGAAATACCTGCTTCCCGTGGTGCATTACACACACGCATGCACATGAGACGAATGCCAAAGCACTTAATTATCTACAAAAGCCTGAAAGAATCCAAGAAATCGGTTTGTGACAAAGTAATTTAACCTTGCCTAATTTATTCTCATCCCTTTCATTTAGTATGGAAGGCATGAGACCTTTAAGTAAAAAGTAGTTAACGCAATGGGCTTAATAAGTTGAACAGGATCTCATCATCAGTATCCTCAATATCAGAGTTCAACGAGTTGGCAGACTGTTGTATGAGTGAAAGAAGTCAGAAGTGTTTATGTGCATATTGTTAGTTAGATTGAATTCAAAAGACCAAAGTTCAGTCGTTGTTGTAGGTAGTTGGTAGAAGAAGAAAGGACAAGTGATGTTTAGCGTCACATGTCTAATTAATGTACGTCTGGTGTCTAATTGACAACTACTGCACTTCTATTTCCTCCGAACAATGGATTTGCTGTTGTGCAGTGCATCACGGTATTTTAATTTGGTGAACAATACTCCCCAAAAAAGCTATAAAAGACTTCTTTAGGATTCTTTACCTAAATGACACGAATAAAAATGTTTGGTTAATTTGATGAAGTAATTATCATGTGTTTGTGGGTGTAGGTGTTCCACTTGTGTGCTAAGACAGATGCAGGTTACCTCATGAAGTCATTCCGTTGCCCTAAGGAGACTGTCTTTGACCAGGAAGTATGTCACTCTCTACATGATACATTGCTTGTATTAATGTCTAAGTGAATTAAGTATTACTAACTTTATGTGGTTTCTTGATGTGCAGGTGCTTAAGTGCAACTGGAACTTGTACGTAGAATGCCCTGGATCAGAACAGAAGTACCACTTTAACAAATACCTGTCACAGAGCTTCCAGTTCCTCAAAGTCTTGGGGGAGTTTTCGGCTGGATACCAACCTAAGAATGCCACGTACTCCACACTACCCGATGGAATGTAAAGTGAATCATAAAGACATCTAATTTATTGAAATGACCATTGAACAAGACTTTTTGTGATAAATTAATTTACACTGTCGATGTACTTCAGTACCTGTGGAAGCCAATTACAGGCTTGGAAAGTAAACTCTGAGAGTTGTTTTAGATTAAAAGTATGAAACTAACAGTAAAGATGACTGGATTTAGTAAAGGGACAATAACATGATAATATATATTGTAATTTATGAAATGACTTAATGAACTTGTCTTGATTATGACAATACTTCTTCCGTGAGCAAGGAATAAGTATTAAAAGATATTTTGTTAATTATTTTGTAATTAAATGAATTAAGAGCAAATGTAAATGTATTATTATGTATAAGCACACATGAAACGCTGAAAGTATTTTTATTGAACTTGTAAAGGACAGTTTTGTAAAATATTTATGTGAATTTTTCTTGAAAAGAGAAATAAACAAGACTTCGACACAAAGGGAAACGAATTAAGTTATGTGTGATTCATTTATGGGGAATTTGAGTGAAGTCTTCCAGGGGAAAGTTCTTGAAAAGTTACATATGGGATTGTTAATATGGATACGTCGATACGTCTATTTGTAGCAATAAAATTCGTGACCTGAATGCCTCTGAAGAACCCCGGATTTTGATAATGAACACATTGTCAGTTTGAAAGTCAGTATGGAGTCGGATTTTGATTTCGCAACAGGAGAGAATGACGACAGTAAGATTCCAGTGGAGCTGGAAAGTATCTCGAGTAACGACTCGAGTTTGGCAGACTTTGGAGATCGTTCGAGCACCGATGCTTCTGAATACGCAGGCCAAATTAATATCCGGGCGGTGGATGAAGATGATAGTCGTGGGTCACTTAATCTCGGTGAAGATTCGCCTTCAAAAGTATTTCCCCCTACAGCGTTGGTCATCCGACTGGACCCAAAGATAACTCCCGAGGGAGTGAGATTTCTTATAAAAAAGATCAAGTCTCCTAGAGGGGAAGGAGGTGCAGAACTTCTGGTACGTTGTGAGCCCTTTAGCCACTCCCCTGGGGAACAATTTGTCCTTCATGTGACAGCAGATACACTTCGGTACTTGGAAGTGGCTGAGTACCTTGGAATCAAAAAGACTGATGACAAAGGAGACATTCGGGAGTTTCTTGTGAAGGACATGGAATCTTTCCTTCGACACGAAGGGGTTACTCTTGAAACACTTGTGACTCCTGCAGAACAGATTTTTATTGTTCTTCATGAATTACAAGCAATCAAAGCGATTCCAGGTAAGCGCCGGCTTCAGATTACTTTTGAATTGTGGACAATCGACATCTAAGCTTCGGTGTGACTTAATTTCAGGAGAGCGTTTTATCCCGTCTTATCCTAAAATAGAGCTGCACACCGGGCAATCCATCTGTACTTTGAATAACCTAAACCTTAACTTCTGATTAAGAGCTTGGAATAATGTGAGATGTATTTTAGTTCAAGTTTACCTGCTGGAAAACCTTATTCATTCGTACTTTCCCCTTCATAACCCAAAAGACATAAGGAGACTTGTTAGGCTAGTTAGGCAGAACTGGTTTAATGCGCTTCGGGATACCGAACTTTTTGGTAAGTGATTAACATTCACCTGTTGAAGCAATGAATAAGTAAGGTCCGATTCTGGTGTGGTTATTTAGATGAAATCCGGAGATACTTTGGCGATTCCATCACAATGTTCTTCTTGTTCAGTGGCTTTTACACAAAAGTTTTAGTTGTTCCAGCATTCCTCTCCCTTGTGCGTTTTTTATTTTCAGCATTTGAAAATACATCCATAGTTTTCTTCTCGATCTTTAACTTGGTGTGCACAAGCGTTGCTCTTAAACTCTGGAGACGGAAGTGTTCCTCAGTAGCGTATACTTGGGGAACTATGAACCTCAACAAGTGGGATGTGGAGCCAAGACTCTTCTACACGGGAAAGATTGCTGTGGACCCGGTCACTGGACAGTATAGACCTCGCTACCCTTGGTGGCGGACTGCATTGAAAGTATGTTTGACTAAAGTTTCCGGTTGCCCCAAAATATCACCCAAGACATTGATATCTTTTATTACAGACCTACTTATTCTCATGGCCCTGTGTTGGTTTCTTTATGACATTTGCTACATTTCTGTGCTTACTCTACTTCATTTCTATTGACTGGGTAAAGCCGTATAAAGAAATGTATTCAGAGCCCTACCACGGATTAGTCGGAATTAGTATTGGATTGATTCCCTCAACTGTATATGCGATAGTTGTGTCTAGACTGACTGCTGTTTATCGCCAAATCATGAGATCTCTTACGGAATGGGGTACGTTATACTTCAAGAAAGTTAAATGATTTGTGTGTACAGCTCTTGATTTATATTTCAGAGAATCACAGGACTCAACCGCAATTCGACAAATATTTGGTCCCGAAACTAGTCACATTCGAGTCTATAAATAACTTTTCTTGTTTCTTTTACATCGCTTTTATTCTAATGGATTTATCGGTTCTTAGTAAGGTATGATGTCGTATGAGAATGAATATGAATTCTTTGGAAAGATGATTGCTGATATTTGATGAACCTTTACTAGCAATTATTTACGATGCTCGTGATACTCCATATTCTTGTTGGATTTCAAGAAATAGTTCTTCCTATATTCCTGAAACGGACTTCAACCACAGTTCAAGTGTTTCTAGTAAAAACAAAGGAAGCAACTAGGAAATTTCACAGGATGATGAGTCCAAGAATTAGCAAGGGAATCGTTGCACGTCCAAATAATCCAAACGCAAGAGACTTCCAAGACTTAGAGTGGAACCCCAAGATCCTTGGAATCATTGAGTTGGACAGTGATGACCCAAGAGTAGCCATGTCTCAAATGGAAGGGGAAATGGTTCCATACGGGGTGATTTGGTTAACTTACGCTTATCATTATTACTTAACCACCGGATTACGTTATCTTAATGATTTGGAACGATGCAGGACTGTTTTGATGACTACCAACAACTGTTTATCCAGTTCGGCTATGCGTTTCTGTTTTCCCCGGTGGTTCCTTGGGGAATATTAATTGCCCTCATAACCAACTTCTTCGTGATTTATGCCAACATTTACAAACTGTGTTATGTCTATCAACGACCTATTCCCAAGAGGGTGAAGGATATCGGTGCATGGCAGGCAAGAATCTTATTAATTTAATTCAGTGTTTAAGGAGCCAACTAAACCTTGTCTATCGTTTCCCAGAACTCATTTGACTTTATAAGTTATTTGTGTGTAATCACCAACATCGCCCTGATAGTAATTGCTTTCGATATCCGGAAATGGTCAATGTTTGCTCAGCGCAGTGACTTTTATTTCTTCTTTATCATCGTATCAATCGAGCACCTCTTGGTATTCCTTAAACTCTGCTTCTACTATGGAGTATCTAATGTCCCCTATGAAGTCGCATTAGCCACGTCTAAGCTCGAATATAAAGCAAGAGTAGCTTTCAAAAAGGAGGTACATAAAACTACAAACCCAATTAGCCACATAATTTTTAATCTTCTAACACGTAATATAATATTCTTCCAGCAACAACTAAAGTCCAGGAAAAGACTAACGTTAAGATATCAAGCAATTAATGTGGATATGAGGCAACATTTTAGGGATGAAGATGAAGGAAGCAATGCGTCAACATCCAGACACAGAAGTAACGTGTCTAACCAAAGAAGTAACGTGACTAACCAAAGAAGCAACGTGACTAACCAAAGAAGTAACGTGTCCAGCCACAGAAGTGGTACCTAGACTTAGCTATCATAATTCTATACCTCATTAATAATGTTAATTCTTGAAGTTTCCCTATCGATGTTTTCTACGCACTACGCACATATTGATAAATCTATGAATAAACAGAACATACTTCCTTCCAGGTGGTTCAGACAAAATTATTATTCCACTATAATTTAGAAGAACATGAACATTTCATATAGCACTACGAGGCTTACTATTTTTAGGATAGTCCAGTTCAAAAACCGAGGTAAGATTGCACAGAATCACTTTGTTACGCTTCCTCCAGTTGAATGATTCAAATTGAGATGACATCACTTTAGTATTCTCGTACTCTTCGATTCTCTGAACTGACATGGAATCTTCGACTGAGTAGTACAACCGACCTAACACAACTCGGCGCTTCATGGAATTCAGCAATTCCTTTGCTTTAGAAATACCGTTGTCCATTGCCAACTTTACTGCCTTGTGGCTGTAAAATAAATGTTGGTTGATTAATGTGATCGTATACAAGAATAAATACTTGTTTGTAGTACAAATTATAAAAAGCTTACGTGAAATTTTGCATGTGCTCAGGGCTGAACCGAACTACAGGTTGGCTAACGACAACATGACGATCCAACTTCTCCATGCAAATAGAGTAAATCTGCATGTACGTAAGCAGTGACTTGCACGTAACACAGATTTCTTTACGCCAATTCAGTCCACTTGAGTTATTGTTGTCCTTGTCCGCTGTGTGTTTGTTAGTATTGACCTCATCGGCATTCTTGTTCCTGGCTTTATGTGGCTTACTAGTATTCTCATCTTCTGGATCGGTTCTCGTAACGAATTCGGTACATTTAATGTCAACGTCAGGAACACGATATTTCTTTAGCGTACCAATGATGTAATCTTCTCGCTTCTTGATACTTTCTTTTGCTAGAGTACACTCTGTTCTTGATGTTTGAATTTGAATGCAAAATTCCACTCGATCAGGTTCAACTTCAACTTCACCAATGCTGCTTACCTTCAAGAACTTCTTTTTGCTTAGAGCCATATCTGAGTCTGTTATGAGTAAGTCATACAATCCAGAAGGTTCTTCAGGAAGTGGAGGATGTGAATATGGGACAGAATTTTGGATCTTGAGTCCAGGAGGTACACGTCCTGGATTAACCGGACCGAGAGAAGGACGAGTTGGTCGTTGCATATTGATTCTTGCACTGACTTCCTGCGACTTGGGTGACTTTA
>JAQGAB010001411.1:0-16499 GCA_034696565.1 Isotomurus graminis
CACCTGACTTTACTTCTCAACCAATTCGTAGACATAAGCGACAATATTCAACTGACGAAAAGATTCCGGATGTAACCCACAGAATAAATAACATTGAAGATATCGTCATAAAGTCTCGGAAGGATGTACAAGAGGTACGCATCTGCGATTAATTCTGATTCAGTTGGTATTCATGTTTGAATCTTTTTAAAGTGTTTACAGGTGTTGGGATACTTGAATGCTTTAGGTGTATCTGCTAACAATGGACACCTTCCCAAATTGCGAGATCCGTGTGGGAACGGAAACGGATTGGAGGGTTCCAACGAAATGAACTGGACTCGTTTTGGGACTTCCAAATGCGTTAAACTTATCGAAGAACAATCCAATTTTACAAATGCAAATGCTGTTTGTCGAGAGGAATACAGAATTGGTAAGCACATTAACGTTTACATCCTTACACAGCTAATTGAATAATTTATTAAAATAGCAATTTTAAACACATAAAACAATCATAAATGCTTGGTGACATTCTCAACATAAGTTATGTTCATTAAGTATGGATTGCCACTTATACGGTTTTTGCTGGTTGATGTGATTTTTTATTAAATTGCACAGTGTTCTATGCGGATTCATTGCAACGATTTAAAATTTTGCTTGGTTATTTTCAGGGGAAGATATCGCCCGCCCTGTGATCGTATCTCTGGACTCCTCACAGAAGGCGATGGACCTTGTTGAGACTCTTAGTCTACAAGGAACATCAGTGACTTCGGTGTGGATAAATCGAGCAAACGGATCAATGTGCCCTGAGTTACGGGTTCCCGATACAAATGTTACTGTGGAGGGTGAAGTGTGGAGGAGTCAACAGTGTTGTTTGCCAGAAACCAGTAATTGCGTCGTTCGTGGAAATAGTTGAACAGCAGTTCGAAATGAGTGAGGGGACGAGGAAGTTTAAGAAACAATTAAAGGAGGCGCAGGAGAAAATTCAACACTTAAGGAAGGAGATAAGTGAGGAGAAACGTTTAAAGACAGAAAGTGATAAGAAGGCAGACATGATGCTTGCCAGTGTCACTCGACTTAAGTCGCTCGGGGCGACTTTAAGCGCCCAAGTGGAAAAGTCAGACGAAGAACTTAAGAAACTGGAGATTAAGATGGAAGCTAACAATGCACAAACAAGTAATGAGCAAGACAGGAAGTTCCAGAAGATTGTGGATTCACTGAGGTCAGAGTTCAAGTCCAAATTCAGTCAACTGGAACTCAAATCTACGGCGAATAATGCAAAGGTTGCGGAATTAAGACGAAAGGAAGAGAAGTCTGGAGTGGAAAAGCAGAAACTGGAGGCAAAAATCAAACTTCTGGAACAGAAACTGTAAGAGTTGCGAGTAACAACGGAGGCCGAGGCAACTCTAAAGACGACAAACAGTGTGGAGCAGCGTCGTTTATTAAGTAACCTGGAGACGGTCACATCTTTGAGAGTCTCAAGTCTGGAAAGACGACAAGTGGCGGCGGAGACGGAGGCTGTTGAGATTAAAGGGAGACTTGAGGCTATAGAGACGAAGGGGGAAGAGGCTCTGGGGAACTTGACTGACGTGCAGTCCGTCGTGGCGTCATTAGGAATCTCGAGAAGACAAACGGAAGCACAAATGAACACAGAGAAAGCTAATTTAGCTGGATTGGTGGAGGAGGTGAATCAAATGAAGTCAACGAATGAAGCGTTTTTGGCGAAACTGCAAGTGGCTGTAACGAAAGTGGGGGAGTGGGATTTGGGAGGGCACAAGCCTTTCATCATTCAAAAGGTAATTCCGTGAATATATTTGAAGATAAAATGTTTTTAACATTTGATTATTTAGGCTGTAGGCGTCTGGTACTACATTGAAAGGTTCAAACGTAACGTCAAAAGTAGTGCAGTTTTTAAGTGTTTAGAAGACGAAATAAGTCTTAATAGAAATAACACGATCGATTACCGTCAAAGGTACTCACAGGAGGTTCAGGGACATTAATCGATTTTCACTACATTCCATTTCGTTTCAGATACAAATTAGGCAGTTCCGATGAAACTACAAAGGTAAACGTAACTCGTACGGTGGACACTGAGTCTCCTCACTACTGGAAGACTTCAGGTAATCCGTAATTACCGTAGAAGACTGGATCACAGTTTATTGTATAATTGTGACACAGGAACGAACAATTACCTGTGGCTGAAGACGGATTACGATAACTGGCGGATCTTTGGTTGGTCCAAAAGTAATGACATCTCGTCCTGCGATTATCTTCACATTTACTCGAGGACCCGAACTCTCCCTACAGCGACTCTGGAGATGTTAAGGGACGCTGTTGAGAAATTTGGATTCCCTAAAGCATATGGGGGCCTGATCGATCAGACATCCTGTTAAGTGCTTAGATTCAGTCAATCTCCTTTCTCAAGACTCCTTCTTTTCCCTGGAACCTATGTGCCACTTAAATTGGTTCTGTTGCGTAGGCCTATTAGTTACAATATTTAATGTGAAGTTACGGATTCATTGTGGTTGTTCAAATCACAATGAATGGTGGTGTTTTGCATAAAGGACTTATTTGCTTAATGCACTGACTAACACTGTATTTAATCACTTTCAAACTTCAATTAAATACTAATAAAGCTGTGTACAAAATGTTCTGGTCGTCACAAAGTTTCTTATATGGTTGATTGATGTGTTTAATCCTGATGTCAAGTTGGCCATTAACCTTGTGCCTTGTCAAGTAATGTCTGCTTCAATCTGAATCTCCCATCGGCCCAAGGGCATCATAATTTCGTTAAAGAAAGAAAAATAACTTTTCCTTAGCCACGGAGTTTGTTTGGAGGGAACTAAAATATAAAATCTTCGCTATAAAGCTGATTGAGATATTCAAAGGTGTCTTTTGTATTAGCGTGTATGCTAATAAAGTCAAGTTGACGTTGTGTGACGAAAGAAAGAAGTTGTGTGGATTTCTGAATGGAGCAAACAGAGCAACATAGAAAAATAATGACACTGTTTAATGCAATGTTAATCGATTCCATTGTAAGTTTTAATGTTCTTATATATTTCCTTAAGCTGTAACAGTTTCATTGCAATAAATTACTAATTGGTAAGTGACGATTAATACATGTGTACGCGGCTTTGAAAACTATTTAGTCCACAGTGACTTTCGGGTCTGCATGGGAATGGATTATGGCCTAAATATTTAACCTGAATGTCTGAAGGGAACAAAACAGACTGCATTATAAAAACGAAAGAACCGAATGGTAAATTAATGAGATTCTGGTTTGTTAAATGGTTTGGAAGGGGTCTGAAGGAGAAACAGTTTCTCTGTGTATTAAAGGTATTTGAATGGGAAAACTGGAGGTGTGGAATATTCACACTACATACATTCATGGATGAGTTAACTTTAGACGATATAAATGGCTTTGGTGGAGGCAGCTAGAGTCCCCACAGAAGAAGAAGACTCCGAGTTTGTTTAGGGCCAGCTAGAAACTCTCAACCCCCTTGAAAGCTGACCGGGTTATAAAACTTTCTTTTTCTCGCGTTTGCTTATTGAGTTGGATTTAAAACAATGAAGGGAATTTGAACGGTTTGTGTGTCCCTTCAGGATATTTATGTGTTGCTCTCACTTTAAATATATTTATAAATGTTTAACTCAAAGCATTTATCTAAATAGTTTAATAATAATTTGTGATTAGATTTAGTTGCCTGGAATATTGAATAATGGAAGAATGCACAAACTACTTCATTAACTTAAATAGAGGAAAAGTGTATTTGGACGTTGATAAATTTGTAGCCACGCTTTTGCGATTATTCATTCATTCAATTCTATTTCTTGAGTTTACATTAAACCGCAGCTAAGTTTTTGTGTGTGTCTAAATGTGTTTTGTTTGTTTTGAAGTTGATTAGGAATATCCTGTCGTTCCTGAGTTTTGAGGATATGAAAGCAGCTTCGGAAGTTAGTTGACAGTTCCTGGAAATATTCCGAGGGACTGGAAGGTTCTTTCACAATGCGGTACTGTTGGTCACTGAGAATGTCCGGGAGGCTAAAGAGATGCTGGAGAACACTGAATACGCAGGGAAGGGACTTTGAAGTGGATATATCGGTTCATTATACAATTGTAAATTGTGTGGATTTTATTGAACACCTAGGAATGCAGATTATCCTGGAGAAGTTCCAGTGGCTGGAGAAGTTGGAATTGATGTGCTGCATGTTTCTGGGGGACGGATGACTCGCGGGAAATTCTCCAGCTGCCATGGGACACCCTGCGACCCTTGGAAACATTCGATGTAAGTTTAAGATTATAAAGCGAATAGGGTTGTGCCTATTGTGAATGACTTAAGAGTGTCGTAGGTTTGAGGAAAGTTGTCCTTCACCCTGAACACCGCGTGACACCTGACCTGCTTATCTGGTTAGCTGTAGGAAATACTAAAAGAAATTTTCATAATGTAACAGTATTAAGATTCAGCGAGTATTAACTATGTTGATTATTAATGGAAACACTAAGTATATAAAAACTGGAATAATTGATTAATATGTTTATCGCATATATTTTGGCTACTCGATAGCAGATTTCTGAAGCATTATGAAAAGTTAGTTGTCGTGGGGTTTTCTTGTGAACAATAATGTGGTTTTGGAAGACTGGGAGTGAATAGGTAGGCGGTGATGATAGTCTCGCGATCAGTTGTATGAAATATTCGTACTTTTGATAACCATAATGAATACATGGTTTGAAGATTGAGTAAACTGTAGACGTGTTTAGTTTAGAAGTTAATGTTTGTGTGTGTGATTTAATGTGTAAAATATTCCATCCTTCCTTAGAGCGATGCAAGAATTATTGTGTGGTGAGAGAAGTACTAAATGTAAGTTTGAGGAATGATCTGTTGTCCCTTTATAGAGACAAACACGTGGACTTGAGTAGTATGACTTGAACAATTTCTGATTTATGCAATAACAAAAAAGCAAATATATTCTAACGGAGGTAATCTTTATTCATACAAATCCCAGCACCGTTCACACCATTCCAGTTGTATTTCCTGTGAGTTTAGGACTCGAAAGGGAAAACATTGCATGGAATGCCTCCAATGCAGTTGCACAATTGCTTTCCAAGGAATGGAAAACAAACGGAGTTTCTACAACCGGATCCCCTTGTTCCACTTAAGCACTTGGCTTGACATCTGTAGCATGAGTTTTTTCCTGTACAATCACAGAGATTTATATTAAGTACGTATCAGGATGACTACAATAGATAAGTAATGTATTTTCTAGAACCTTACCAAGAGACACGTCAGCTAGGACTACCAGAGAAATAGCTACAAGAGCCAATAGAACGAAAGATTTTGGGATCATCTTGATCAAAAATGTTTAAACAAACTTCTGGATGTATTAATGGGATTAAAAGATGAGAAATGTGAGACCTTGATGGTTATTAGTGATCAGTTGCTTCATCCTCGTCTTATCTTATACTCCAGCAGCAAAAATAAATTTTGTCTGCATTTAAATATTTAAGGAACTACAACAGCTGAAACAGGAACGGTTTTTATGTAAAGAATATTTTAAAATATGCTTCAAAACGGGAAAGGTGAATGAAAGTCTTGAAGTTTAATGGAAGATTCTGGTCCGTTAATAAATTCACAGTTACTCAGTTATCATTATAATTCAAATAGAATGGATTTGTTCATAATAAATGAAATGTGTAACAGGTGTCAAATGTGCTGGGTTGAATGTGTATTAGTGTTCCTTTATTCTGGATCAAGCCTCAGCTCTTCAATGAACGCTAACCATATGCGTACACACTATTGATTGAAAGCACGACTAATTTACGTTCACCGTCCTGTTTGTCTGTTAATGTAGATCAAGTCGAGATTATTCTGCTTGTCTAATTGGATTCGTAGGAAACTCTTTTGCTACTTTCGCATTTAGAATAAGTTGCTCTATAAAAACCACCGACCTCCACTGACATGTGGAACAAAGGAAACAATTGTTAATTGAGAAATGAATGAGTTGGATACTCCACGCAGATTTAATTTAACTTGGCACATTTCGTGAGAATTCTCTCTCTGGATTTCCGTTAAACGGACCTTGGGAGATTCTTCGTCTTTCAGCGATGTCGCCGAGTGCTTCAGCCGTTTCTGTTATGTCGTCCTCCGTCGTGGCCAACTTCCTCCGCCAGTTTATTGGAAGTGCCAATGGGAATATTTCTTTCCGCGACCTTCCAGCCTTTCTTTCGACAGCAGAGGTTCAGTTGAAGTCACTGGTTGCTTCGTGTTTCCTGGAACCTACGACAACCGCTGGCTTCACAACTTATGCGAGAACAAGAACAAGTTACGGGAACTTGGAAGTAAGTGTGGAAGTGTTTGGAACTGAGAGAAGATGTCGTGCAGTTCCGAACCTTCCCAGATGTCATCATCTTTATCATCTGGAAACGGATTGGGAATGGAGACTTTCACAGGCTTCGCTGCAGCACACAAAATGACCTTCCAACGATTCCAGAAGAATTTGCGCGTAGAAAGGCTCTGATGGAATTCTTGTCTTTATTGGACATCGACCGAATCCACTTTGACCTTTGCTCCCCTTCCGTGACCTTATCTGTCACTCCAGACCGGGGGAAACTTTTGTGGAGTCCTGGGGGAGTAGGCTGAGGGGACGGTTCGTAAAAACACGGCGAATGGGGCAAATGAAACAACCTCGTTTCCCTTCGGCCTGCAGTGTCCTTCTGGTCCCTTCCACAAGGACACCTGTGACCCTTCACATTATTACTCGACCTTCTCTACGCAGCGCTCTTTGAGGAAGCGAAGGTAACTGTGGGCGTGGCTTGGAAATAATGACGATGGAAGTTTAAACGGCGGACGTGAGGTTCGGTTAGGCAGATCTCTCCCCCCTCACCAAAGGTCGTCACTCCTCATCGTCTCTTCCAGTCAGCACTTCCTCAATTGGGGGAGTGGTTTGGTGGTCCACATTGACCTCACACAGCATCGGAAATGCCAGTCGACTCGTTAACGTCCTCCTGCAACGACCTGAAATGGATATGAAGGTCAGCAGAGGGACTTAATCCACCTCGCTTGACCCCGAATGACTCCCCAAAGACTTAAGCAACTTCTCAACAATTAAACACAGACTTTAAGTCACACGCTTTAATAATCGACGCTCATCCACACATTTCAAATGAATAATCAAGTTGGACTTCAAATGCGGCAGAACAAAAGGTCACTCGTCCTCCTCCTCCGCCAATGACAACTCCACTCGCGGGTTCTTCTTTATTAATTTCGCCCTCAGCTTCCCGAAGTCGCCGACGTCACCGTGGTAGTGCAGCCTTAATCTCTCCAGCCGCGGATTCTGCTCCATCAACCCCAGCACAACCGACTCCACAATCTGCAACAAACATTCCAGAGGTTATCTTAAACGTCCCCAACGCTTATGTCCCTCCAGTCTCACCTGTCCAGGTGGATTGGTGTACTCGAGACTATTAAGCCAAGGAACATTCACACACGACGCCAGAACTCCGTTGGGGGTCACTCCACGACTACACCTCACGATCTTCAACGTCGTCAAACCTGCAGACATTAAAAGGTCATCGAGCCAGCAGGGAACAAAGGTCAGAGGTTCCAGAAGTTAGAGACTTACGGCGCAGGTCGGCAAATGAAGTGTCCATTCCCCACTCGGCCGTTGTCTCGCGTCACTCAACGTGGAACACTCGCTTAACTCCAACTCCTCCAGCGACACGAACTCCTTAAGCAGCCATTGCATCAGCTGGTCGTCCACCGCGTCCTCCCATCCCGCCAGACGCAACTTTCTTAAACAACGAAATCCCTGGAGCAGCTCCGTTTTGAACTGGAACTCGTTCTCCACTCCGCCAAGTCTCCAGAATCCGAATGGTCTGTCCCGATTGTTCCAGAGTCCCTCAAGACTTAAGCACTCCAGCTGATTCTTCGGGAGGGAAGCGAGAAGGCTGCTCCCGTATTCGAATCGTCCCCACGTCGTCAGCCGGAAGTCCTTCAGTCGATTCATTGAAGCCAAGAAGCTCCACTCAAACTGCGCAAAACTTGGACCCGTCAAGTGGAGTTTCTTCAGTCGACCGGAACATTTCATAATTGCAGTGTGCAGAGGATATCCAGGCGCCACACCCACCATCGACGTCAGCGTCAACTCTTCCAGTGACCGCTGGTTGTTCAAAAACTTTCCTAGCCCGCCCCCTTCGCACAAGTTATCCACAGACGCAGTCAATATCTTCAACGCTGGAAAGCTTAACGTGTGGAGTTCCTGGATCTGCCAGACTCTCAAATGGAGTTCCAGCTCTTCCAACGTCGCTCTGTTGTTCTTGAGAAGTTGGAGGACCGAACGGTGGAGGCCGTCGATGCTTCTGTCTGGAGTTGGAGTCACCTGCGTCAGCTTGAAACATTTCAGATGGTTCGGAAGTCCAGTCAACTCGCCAAAGTTCCTCCAGAACGCGTCCTCCTCGTCGGAATTAAAATAGCGGCGTAGATATCCCAAGCGACAGTTGACCTCCTTCATTCTCACCAAATCCAAGCGATTCAGGTTCCTCAACGTCTGTTGGACTGCAGGGGACGACAAAACGTTGGAGGAGAGAAACCGAATGTCGATTTTGAGCTGAGATAAGTTGGGAGTGGAGCTGAGGACGTCGGTCAAGAGACTCACAGCCTTCGCATCCTTCACCGCGCGATCTTCAATCATCCATGGCCGCCCTTCAAGCGATACAAATTCTGCTGACTTGAGGACACGCGGCAGGTCTTCCAAAATGTTCGTGGGATCCGTCACGTCAACCTTCACACCGCTCCACAGTGGATTACAACAAGTGGAGCCTCCACTTGTTGTAATCCGTCTTCGTTATAATTGACCTCATGTCTTCAAGGGTCCCGTCAGTGATGGCCAACACGGCCGTTTGCGCGAAGCGTCTTGTCCCGCGAATCGCTTGTAGTAACTGTCGATTGACTTCTGACGCTGCTTTCATGTCGGCTAAACTTAAGAATGACGCAATGTTCTCGCTGACCTGCAAAAGTGCAAAGGACATGGGACATTTACAAAACAATCATTTAAGCGACGTCAGACCCACTCGTCGTGCCTTTCCAACAGAAGAAACTTACAATTTGGTTGTTCAGAACGGCGTGGAGTTTCTCCTTGTGACGTTGTTGCTCCTGAAACCTCGTCGTCATCCGCTTGTCCTCCTTTTCGTCGTTTGTCGACATAAGCCGTACACGCTGTGACCTTCGTCCACCTTCCATGACCTTTCACTTTACTCAGTAATCAAATCACACGGACACACGTGCAACTCACTCGAGACCGCCTTTGTTGTTGGAGGGAGGCGATTTGAATTTGGTTCCCGCCAACTCCTCTCGTCTCAAAGTCCCCGAATCCTCCGTTCGTGGCTCTGAACACTTTGGCCAGAAGTAATGACGCTGGAAGAACTGAAGTGGAGAGTCACATGGAAATCAGACGACTGGTTGGTGGCCAAAGGTGTCTTTTATGTTCCAAGTGGTTCAGTGGACATGTTCCAGGAAGTTCCAGGGCTCTTGGGGGTTTCTGCAGAGTCGAGAGTACAGCAATCGCAGTTGTTTAGAGAAGCAGAAGGTCCACGCGCGTTGTCTTCGGAGGGAGTTTTAGTGGAGTGGATGTCTCTGTAGACGGCAAAGTTCACTGAAATGACGGTCGCGGGTTCAGAGAGCGTTGTGGGATTCTTCAACGTAGTCTGGAGGGAAATGTGGCTGGAGTGTGCCGATGATTCGTTGGACGAAATTCGCTACACGGCGACCTCGGAAAGGTTTGTCATGTGGAATGTCCTGGAATACCAATAGGAATGGATGTGGGTAGGTCAGTGGGAGGACTTAACAAAAACTCTCTGACCCCAACTGACTCTCAAAGAATGACATAACAATGGATATTCCAGGACCTTAAGCTTCGACACTTAAGCTTCCTAGGGGCAATAAATATGGAGGGACGTAGGGCAACCCGGGACGGAAGATTAAGTCATCCAAAGAAAAGGTTCAGTGGGAGACATCTCGTTTAACGTGGTGAGGAATGAGTGATTAAGGAGTGTCAAGTGTCTCTCCATTAACTTCCTCACTCACTCGTCCTTCACTTAAGCAGCCAGGGCTCCTCAGACTAGACTCTGTGACAGTCATACTTAATCTATTCAAGGTCACGGAGGCCCTGCAGCGGCCCTTGAGGAAGGGACGGATCCTCCGGAGTGTCAACCTGCCCCCTTAACCTTTTTAGACTTAACATTTAGCACTCCCCACCCACTTGAGCTCTTTCTCTGAGGGTGACCCTTAATCACCACCACCCCTCCCTTAAACAGAGTGAACAAACGGAGACAAATGAGAGGAGGTCCAGTTCCGAACCTCCCAGAAGTCATCATCTTTATCATCTGGGAACGGATTTGGAATGAAGGCTCTCACAGGCTTCGCTGCAGCACACAAGAAGGACCTTCCAACGTTTCCAGAAGAATTGGGACGTGGAGGTGAGCTTTTCGTTCATTCCACAAGAACACGTGGACATCCACGCGAGTTCTCGACATCCTCCACAGCGCTTTAAAGAACAAATGTATGCGCGCGTTACACATGAACGCGTCTAGAGGGTCCTGGAAAAGAAGAACACATCGCGAATGGGGCAAGTTGAAACATTCTCTCTGCGGCCTGCAGTGTCTTTCTGGTCCCTTCCACAAGGACACCGGTGACCTTTTACATCATTTCCAGACCTTCTCCATACAGCGCTGTATGAAGAAACGAAAGTAGACGTGGGCGTGGCTTTTAAATAACGACGATGGAAGTCTAAACGGCGGACGTGAGGTTCGGTTAGGCAGATCTCTCCCCATGACCTCCTCCCCCCATCAAAGGAGTTCAAAGATCGTCACTCTCTTCCAGTCAGCACTTCCATAACTGGAGGAGTAGTTTGGTGGTCCACATTGACCTCACGCAGCATCCGTAATCCCAGTTCCACTCCCTTCTGCGAAGACCTGAAACGGACGTAGAGGTCAACGGAACGAATTGATGAACTCGCTTGACCCCGAATGACCCTCCCATGACTTAAGCAAGTTCTGAACAATAAATGACGACACACTAAGTCACGCGCTTTAATGCACGACGCTCATCTACACACTTGGAATGAAAATATTGAATAATCAATTGCAGCAGAAGAAAAGGTCAAAACATGAAAGCAGCGTCGGAAGTCAATCCTCAGTTCCTCCAAGCGATGCGCGGGACAAGACGCTTCGTGCAGGAGGCAGTGTTGGCCATCACGGACAAGAACCAACCAAGAATTCGCACTTTATTAACGACGAGGAGGCAGACGAAGAAAAGGAGCCGTTTGCGATGAACTTTTGCCTGTTGACGGGACTTCCAAACCATCTCAAGTCGTTCAGCCTTCCCGAGTTGTTTCCAAGCCGCAACAGAAACAAGAACAGCGTCAACCGCTCTGGTCTCAGCCTCCACAAGACTAACGGAACGACGATGGAAGAGTTGAGTATCCACCGGAAAGTCTCCAAGAACTCGGGACATTAACGTTTCCGGTGTTGAAGACTCTCAGCGCGAATGTCTGCAAAGAGGAGGAGGAGGAAACGCTGGGAAAGTTCTTGGAGAACCAACGGTCACTGGAGGAGTTGACGGTGGAGCCGACCATTTCCCATGAATGCCTCGTCACTTTTATTCGACTCCGCTGTATGGAACTCAAGAAACCGGACTTGACTAACGTGTATTTCAGCGGAGGAGTGGAGCTTCTTGGATCCATGAATCGTCTCAAGGTGTTCCGGTTTAAGGTTTTGGAGATCGCGCGAGTCACAAATGGCTGGAGACTTCTCACCTTCCTCCCGAAGAAATCAGCTGGAGTGCTTAAGCCTCGAAAGACTCCTCTGGAACTTTACGGACAGCCCATTTGGAATCTGGAGTGTGGACGGAGGAGTGGAAGCGGAGTTTGAGGTCGCGGTTTGAGTCGGGACGCGGTGGACGATCCGCTGATGCAGTGGCTGCTTAAGGAGTTCTCATTGCTGGAGGAGTTCCAGTTAAGCGACTGTTTCACTTTAACTGACACTGGAATATCTGGAAGGCCAACGGCCGAGTGGGGAAGGGACGCCTCTTTTGCGGACCTGCGCCGTAAGTATCTCACAAATCTCACTTGATGAATCTCTGACCTCTGATCCTGACTGGAGGACACTGAAAGGTTTAAAGACGTTGAGGATTGTGAGGTGCGATGTGCGATGGAGTGACCCCTAAGGGAGTTCTAGAGTCGTGTGTCAATCCTTCCATAAAGAGTCTCGAGTACTCCAATCCACCAGGACAAAAATGAGACTGGATGGAGTTAAGCGTTGTTACCGTTGAAGATAACCTCTGGAATGTTTGTTCGACTTCTGGAAGCTGCTTAAGTCTTGGGAGAGTCATTTGGGGTAAAGCGACGCTCGTCAAGTCCCTCGGCGGACATTCACATCCATTTCAGGTCTTTGCAGAAGGAAGTTATGGACTGGCATTTGTGTGAGGTCAGCGTGGACCTCCAAACTTCTCCTCCATGGAACTGCTCATTGGAAGAGACGACTAGGAGTGATGACCATTGACCTCCTCGTCTGGAAGTTTCCTAAAAAGACCACCTGAACGTAACGAGTGGGTATAAATACACTTTGAGAATACAAAAAATCCTATAAATTGTCGAGGGCATTGGAGTATTTACAAAATCTATTAATCCAACTGAAGTTATTGAGAATTACAATATTGTCAGCGATTCCACTTTGGGTTGTCAAAGTGCCTTCGACGTTCTGCGTCTTCAGACATTCAACACTTTCTCCAGACGATCAAACTGAGTCTGTTGTTCCTGCAGACATTCCAAATGGCTCTTTTGCAGACATATGCCTTCATTTACTGGACTACTGAACCAAACATCATGTCTACCTGTTCGGGTACAAGTTCGTGATTGAGGAACAAAGTAGTTGTACATGTATGAAGGAAACTAACTCACTCATTAGAAGCAACCAGAGGTCATGAACTCCTGAACAGCCATAAGAGAAGTCAGAGGAATCTACTCATTCCCATCAGAAACTTTATTCTACACATTTCATCTCCAGCCCAACTGCAACTCCTCACGATGTTTTATGGTGTTGAATTTAACGAGACAGAAAGTAGCCTTCGTCGAAAAGGTTTAAGAGGTTTTGAGGACATCTGGAAATATTAGAATGGCTGAGGAAGAACCGAGGCAGGAGAACATAAATGATATGAGTGGCTTTGAGGACATGAAGCAGTGTTACTATTAGATGACTTCATACCGGAAGCCGAGGTCACTTTCAGAGGAAATTATGAGCTAAAGTCAATCGGGTAGGTTGAAATGCATTTTGAATTCAATTAATTGAAGGAAATAGAATTCCACGGATTTAATTGCTTGGAGATGCACTCGTCATCGTCTCATAAAGATTTATATTTTTGTCCACAAGCTACGAAGTTGGAACCAGATTTGTGTATATATTTCTGAATTAAGTCATGCAAAAGGTCATGGAGAGAGATATAAGCTACAATGTTAAAATTAAGATCCTTAAAATACACCGCAGTTTTATTAAGTGTCATTAAAATACGATTTTATTTCTACAAACTGAAGTTTAAATTCACAACCAATCAGACTTAATTCCTTCAGTCTCAATCAATTACGAGATAAGTAATGCAGAGTTGCTGGCAAGCCCGTGGTTCAGTTTCTCATCGTGCTTTCCTTCGATCACCACGCAGTCTTCCACAACCTTCACGTCAATTTCTTGAGGGACGAAATGTTGGACGTCCAACTTCATCTGCAGAAAAGCAGAAATTAATGAGGATACCGGTAACAGTGAGGTTCCATTAAAGGACTTTCACTTAGGAATGCGGGGTTACCTGGAACATGTCTTTGGTGCATTCCACCTGAGACCTTCGACTCTCCAAACCATTGTGAAGACGCTGGGGACGATGGTTGTTGTTCCAGTCATTCAGGTGTTGTCCAAATGGAAGAATGTCTTCGTCATGAAGTCCCAGAGCGAAATTCTGGTCAAAGAGTTGAACGGGTGTGGGTTTGTGCAGTTGACTGAAGTTCACTGTGCAGAGAACACAATGTCCATTTCGGTCGTACTTGTGCATCTTCTCTGGAATTAAATCGAATCGAATCATTACGAATTTACAGGTAATTAATTGTGCTTGGATGAATATGAATTTCTAACTACCTCAATGAGACTTACCGAGTGCGTATTCATAGAGGATGCAATTGTCACAATGTGTTAAGCTTCAAACTGTCAATTAATTGTTTACTTGGCTGCAAGAAAGGTGAAAGACAAGTCTTGAAGATTGAAGGGAAAGCAGGGTATTTATAGGAAGAACCCTTTGCAACACGCACAGTGCTTAAAAGAGGAATTCTATTCACTCGTACACTCCAGAAGGGCCACGTAGTCTCAGCATAGGAAACCATACGCACGTACGCACTTTCCTGCATAACGAAGTATCAAACCAAAAAGTCCATTCCCCCAATCCCCAAACTCATGCTAAACAGTACAAAACATTCCAGAATGTTCTAGAGATTGGTTTCGCATTCTGTAAGGGTCAACAAGGATTATGTTTGTCTTTTTTAAAGATATTCTGTAAGTCTCAATTCTGCCGTGTCTTCTTCCTCCTGATGGTCCTGCATGAAATTGTTAATTGGATTCGCGACGACTTAAGTGCAGGTGAGTTTAAGACAGGTGACTTAAGGATAGGGAATTAAAGGACACGGACAAATACGTATAGTGATACGCACACGGGTACCTTAAGCTTCATTGCATGTCTTAAGAGCAGCGCTGGTTTACTTATTTACATGTTTTATCGTCACATCTCAATCTAAATCTAAATGTAAGTTCTGGATGTCCAGTGACCAATGCAAAGGCCCTTGTTGAAGTTGGAGTGAATGTAGAAATATAATTACAGGTGAGCTGAAGGATGCGGGGCTGCGTGAGACTTCTCCCGTAAACCAACACTCACCTCATCTGGGGCAACTTGATCCATTCTCTGGCCGTGGACTCATTACTAGTCATTACTGCTTAATTTTAAACCAAGTCTTTGCTTAAATCTTCAATGGAAAGTGATTTATTCGCCGGCTGTATTGAGACATTCAGTATCAACTATCTCAATCAATCTTAATTTGCTTTATATTAACTAAAACTAATTTGATTAGTCAAAGAAGTATTCAAAGGAACGTACGTTTAATTATCATGAGGTGGTAGTTTAATACTTATGCGGGTTAATTTGCACTGTGAATCTTGTAATGCATGAGATTTGCTTAAGAATAGACAAGTAAAAAGAGAAGAAAAAGTTGGAATGAATCCTCTGCGGTTGCTGTGGAGGGAAAGTCTCAGTCTTCCTTCCCTCCACTTAACCTCGTTGTCATCTTTATTTCGTCATTGAACTGTCACGTGAACGCAGCGTTGAAGGTCCGATGAACTTACACCAACACTTGGAATCAGTTCTTCTTACAAACGATTAGTGGCTCTAGAAGTCCCTTCTAATGTCAATCGGGTAATTGACCTTAATTTTCTTGCGTGTGGGAAACCCCCTTTGGCTCTTCGGATACCTTTGGTGTAAAGCTAAGTATTCACTTCAAGTTTTTGCCAGTAAAAATTCCGCGCCGAAAATCACTAAATAAAAAACGGGGCAAAATGAAAATAGGAGGGAAATAAGAATTTCCGGTTATAATTTGATTACAAGTACTCACTTCATATTATAATAAATTAAAAATTGGCACCAAAATTATATATCACTTGTCACTACTCCGGAAATGGACATCAATCTCGACATGGGTGATATGGAATTCGAAGATACAACAGAGACAGACTCCGACAGTGACGATGACATTATATTGTCACTTGGCCTTGTCGCATTATTAAATGCACATCAGAAGACAACTCCAAAGCGACTGAGGAAAAAGCGTTTTTGGGTGAATGGCTATCTGCAGGACCGGAAGGACAAGGGACGTTTTTATAAAGACGTCAGTCATTTCAACTACACTCCATTTTAAAATTTGCCTCATTGCACTTACTAATTCTTCTTTAAAGTTTGCAGACATGAAGAAGCATCCAAAAACTTTCTACGAAAACTTTCATATGTCCTCCGAAAGATTCGATGAACTTTTACACCTCCTGGAGCCCAGTCTCAAGCCACGAAGAAACACACGGTCTAACGATAGTATATGTCCAGCAGAAAAACTGTCTATGACGATGGAGTAAGTACCAATTAATGTGAGTTCATACCACTTAAAACTTTCTAACGTACAAATCATCGTTCAATGCAGATTTCTGGCGTCCGGAAGTTTGCAGCGTCATGTTGCTTCAGTCTACAGAGTAAGCAAACAACGCTTTGGAAGGATTCTTGAAGAAGTGTGTGAGGTCATTATTGACAAATTACAACCGATTGTTCTGAAGGTAATCTCACCAATCAACGACCAAGAACCCATTTAAACATCTTTATGTCAATAATATGTATCCTTCCATAGGACCCTGATGCATCAAGGTGGATTGAGGTATCCAATGACTTTAATTCCAAATGGAACTT
>JAQGAB010001412.1:0-16496 GCA_034696565.1 Isotomurus graminis
TTAGTCATATTATATTAAAACAGTTCCTCGTGATTCTCGTCAGGTAAGCTCTGTGTATTTTTTGCTTCATCTTCAGATTATTCTGTATTGACCCATTTCGATTTTGGAGCTACATCCGGATATTTAACATAGAAAGGCTAGGTCACACATTAGTTTGTCCTTGACAAATGTTTGTCTTCAATTCGAAGGGTTCTTTTTGGTTCTTCCAGACTAGTTGAAGTTAGATTAGTCTGGTTTGTATGTGAAGCCTGTCTGTGTAGACAGACACAGGGAATCCCGGAGCACTAGACTAGCAGACGAAATAAGAATAATACCTTCGAGCCTTCTAGAAGAGCAAGTACCTCAAAGGAAAAACAAGAAATGGATTCGAATAATCCTGTAGACATTCACAAGCAATAATGGATTTCTTCAGACAGTTACACATGACAAGTATAAACACAGAGCTCCAAAGGTTCACCTCCTGCTGAGTTTCGAAATCCACTCATTTGTCATCACTTTCATCAAGAATTGCTCACGTATGACGTAAAGGTTAAAGGACGACACACAACAGTCAGTTCCATATATTACATTACGAACACAAAATAATCCAACAAGAACCTCCGGCGTCTGTCTGGGTAAAATAATTATTTCGTTAGTTCCAATGAATGACAATAAAATGCAGACTTTCCTGGGGTTATTACTCAACATTGTTTCATTTTGAAGGTGACCCCAAACTAACATGCTCAGTGGTCTTGTAACAAAATGAATTTTAATTCCACAGTGAGTGACTGCATATATGGCTTCGTTTCATGGTAGTACTCATATACTTCTAAAGTATCTTCTCAAGCATTTGTATCTAGCAAATAAAGTTGTTCCATGCTTGCATGCTGGAACGAACAAAATGCCGGGTGGGTTATGATTATATTTACTGACACTTACATATGAATCGCCTCAATTATAACTTTCTCCGTGTAAACGAATGTAATTACAATGACAGGATCGACAGGAGACATAAATTCTTAGTTAGAACCATCCACCATGCATTATACACACTGCACCCTTAGTGTCACCTGAATAATTATAAGGTTGGGGATTGATTTACCATGAAGTAGGTGTAATATTTTTCTCTAACAATAACATGTAATGGTCTGAGACACAAGTATGAGTAGAACTGGATTTGCGAGATTTTAAAGGACTGTCTATCCACAATCCACGTAGACATACCTAAGGCGTCTAAGGGGAATATTGACTGTATATACGCATCGGAATTGAGTCAAGTAACTTAAGAGGAATCAAGATATCGGATGATCTTCACGTTGTGGTGCTGCCATTGCTGCAAGGTAAAACTTTATTACAATTGCTCTTCCCTCGTTCCTCTACTGCAGAATGGAATGGTTTGGCCGTGCATTTGTTTAATGGGCTTTTGCAGTGTAACTAAAGTGTATTTTTTATTGTGGAGTGGCGCTTTATCCCCTGTACTTCAATGTATCTCAATGTATCCCTACAATAATACTATGTGCATGTATGTATCTACGTAATATAAAAGAATAGTATAGTAGCAATTTATAAGCATTGCCAAAGCAGAAATGATAGAATTCGCACTTTTTCTTAGAATGCAGGCCACTCGTACCTATCTGCATTAGACAACTTTCAATCTTTGTGAAGAAGAGTAGGACAAAAAACAAAGTCTGAGAGTTGATCATATAGGTTTGATTATATTTAAGCAATGGTGAATGTAAATGTAACCCTTTAACATTAAGAGACTGGGAAGTTTTGACTGTGGCTTGGACAAGGCAACTTATTGCAAGGCTGGCTACGGCTAGACCATTCTTCGCAGAGAGAGCAGCGTTTGAGAGATAGAGAATGAATTCGTGAATTTTTACATACATGAGAGGTTGGTGGACTTGCTCTATTCCGTCGACTTTTTACCAAGACCTACGGAATGGTGTTGCCTACACTGCATTTCGCAAATGTGAGGAGTTAGTTGGACGGGCCAAAAGAGGCGAGGAGATGAAGACGCAAGTGCAACAGAAGCAGAGTGAAACCCCCTATAGTAGTAGTGTGGCTTTGCCCATACTCCTCATGAACTTACCCAAGAAGACATCGGGTTTGTAAAAAATTCCAACCAAAGTAAAATCCGGCTTTGCCTCCAGCAGACTACTTACCAGACCAGTCGGGCTGACTAGACCTGAGACCATCAACTTCCTACGATACCCGAGAGCTGAGTGAAAATCAACCTGAACTCTCTACATCTTCCCTTCGGAAACCTCAAGGATCATCACAAAAAAATATCGTGTTTCTTTAGTAAAAACATTGTAATTTAACCTTTTTAAACCCAGTGAAAGTCTTTTAAACTGGGAATCCAGTCCCAACAAGGAAAGTTTTACGCAGTCCTCTGTAAGGTGAAAGCACCCCACATTTATTCTGAAACCAAACAAAACTTGGTGTGTGAAGTTAGTCGCAGCAAAAATCGATTTTTCTCCTACAATATTGTATTCGCGCCCGGGTGAAAGCGAAACTACGTATAAATCGTATAAATACGGGTGTTCTTTGAGTGAATAGATAAATGTGACGTTAAAGTGGACTCCAGTGAAAGTAAAACCAACGGGTTAATGATAAGTTGACGGAGTTAAATATTAAATATTCGGGAAGGGTTGTAGTAAAATGAGAAATAAAAATGTGACTTTGCTAAATCGATTCCCCATTAGAAGATTTGAATTTGGAAAAGCTACTCGAGAGTTAACTTGACTTAACACAAGTGCGTTGAAAGCTTCATAGGTATATTGTGCGATTTGGAGAATAAGTGCGAAGAAGGCGTGTGGATAAATCTCCAGTTATCTTAATACGATTGGACTTACAAACTAAGGTAACTAATTACTAATAACTAATTAATTACATTCAGTACTTTAACACGGAGTATCATACATTCATATGATGAGGTATATAGCATAAGGTTGAGGAGAGTTGAAGGGGGGCATGAAATAACTCACGGCACGTGTAGAAACTTAATAACCAATACCCCATTTTACTTGAACAATACGGACTTAACACAATTCCACAATGTTCAGTCTGAATCTATTTTATGATTTATATCCTCAATCCTCGATGGATTATTTGTTATTGAGTGCACGTTATGCTTGCATATATGTGCATCAGGTAAAGCATAAGTATTTTTGTACCTTAGTAGGATCTCATTAGACTTGTGCTGGTGAACATTAGTGGGTATCGAAGAATATATAAGTTTCCTAAAGCACCAAATGCGATAGGGTAGAGTAGATTGTAATATCTGATGTCTTTTTCGTCTGGTGTCTACCCTCGAGTCTAGACGAGAGACTCCCTTCTTTTACTTACTCAAGCAGGAGTAAGTTTGCAGCACTATCATTGCACTAGCATCACATAAGGATACTTTTTCCACTTTGTGTAATATCAAGTGCAAAGTGTATATATATACACCTTTACAGTGTATCATCAGCCCATCTGTTTTAGTTTACAACGTAGTTAGTTGTGACTTGAGAAACGATGATAGTAGTGAGGTGGTGGTTGCATCAAACAAGTACATGTTCATAGTGCATTTGATTTCTTACAAAGATGTAAAAAGGTTAGATGAGGTGGTGGTGTGTTTGAAGGATCAGTTTGAGTATCAAGAATCACGAAGCTCAGTCGTCTAGTCTTTATTTGCTTCAAGGCGACAGTGTGCATCTCCCTATATAATCGTTTTTGGTGCTCACGACACTTAGAATTTCGTATTGTTATACATCATTACACAGCATTGAACTTACTGGTAGAAAAGATAAAAAGTCAGTATATACATATTCATAAGTGCATATCTGTCATGTACAGCTCGTTCACATGTACAGCGTGTTAAAATGTAACCTTATTTCGGTCTTTAAAGGTTTTGAAACCGGTGGATTGTGGATTCTCTGGAAAACAGAAATCAGTGAAAGGGTTGGGAAAACAGATATCTTCATTTTGAACTTGTAATTTGCACACATTGTAAATTGCAATTTCTGCATAGTATATTTGAAAGTCAAGTTGTGAAGAATTTGTCTCATCTTGAGCTTTTGTTTTGCCAGTGAACTGTGAATGATATAAAGTGTGGGTTGGATAAACCCCAAGAGAAAGTTGGTGAAAGATTAAAACGTGAATTAAAACTGCCATAAACAATCATACGTTCAAATCGCACTGCTAGCATCAAATCTGTCTTCTGGAGGAGTCAAATGACAATTAACATACAAAGTAGAAGAATCTCGAATCACACTCAACTTTACCTCAACGCAGCATCGTCATCCATCTTGCAACACTAGTACAAATTACCTCCTAGTGAAGTCTGAAGTATCAGATATAAATCGGAATCACGTATATATAAAGTCATAATAAACAGCAGCACATATACACACGTAAACCTATCCACAAGGATTGTGTGTATTATTAGAAGCGAGAGTGGGAAACAGATAGAAAGAAAGGGAATCCGGTGAAAGCACCTCATTAACTCTCGTACAGATTGAATAAAAGGATCTTAATGAAACTAAACCTATTTGAATCAGACTACACAAAGATGGAAGGGAAGCCAAGTCCCCACTTGAAGAAGGTGCTGAAGAGTTACGAACTCGCAGCTGCAAATACGCTGAGCGGTCCAAGTTCAGTGATGTCTCGATTGGAAGGATCTTCCGGAAATGGGGGATCCTCAGGAAACATGATGAATAGTTCTGGCACCTCAGCCAGTAGAGTTGGAGGAAGCAACACGCTACAGATCATGAAAAGCAACTACTCAGACCCTAATGGGTTGATTTTAGAAAAAATCAGTCCTGGCTCGAGCTCAGCAATGAGCAAAATGCGATCCACGATGATGGAGCGAGATGAAGGAGTTATCTGCAGGGAAATTAAGCAAGAGGTTCAGAGGGAGGAACAACATGGACGCAGTCATCATATTCAGAGAGGTCCTCCAATGTCACCAAACTCACCTCCTCCTCCTCCAAACAAGGGAGGCTTATCTTTGACCCGAAGTTTCAGCAGCAGTGAAAGCAGCACTATCAGCTCTGGGAGCACGAGTGCAAGCCCTGTGTCCCAGTACAATGACTACGAGATGTCTCCTCCAAGGCGAGTGACGAGGGAACGATCTCCTGAGCCAAATGGGAGTGGTCAAAATGAAGGAAGAGTTCTTGTCTCTAATCATCAATTGTCACCTACGGCTTCAGGAACCACATTTCCAGCGTGGCTGATTCCCCCAGTTCCAAAGAAGATGTTGCACAGACAACAATACAAAATGCAGATGAATCAGTTGGAACAGATTGAGAATAGGATTCTTCATGAGCGGCAGCAGCAGATGCAGCAGCAACAAGCGCAAGCACAAGCTACCAGAGGAGTGAGGAACGTCCTTGGGGCTCTTCAACATCAGTTGAACCACCATAACGGTCCTCTTCGTCAGATGCTTCCGTCGGGGGTGGGATTCCATCCCCCTCCGGTTTTTTCTACTCCAGACAAATGTTCCACGGAAAAAAAGGAAACTCAATTGGCTGGAGAATCCATCTCATGCTTTGTCGTTGGCGGAGAAAAGCGCTTATGCTTTCCTCAGATTTTGACAACCGTTTTGAGACCATTCACATTGCAGCAGATAAATCAGGTAAGCATTCATGTATTCTTGGGTCGTTGTTCATAGTGGTCACTGTTCATCTCACATAATCTCCATATTTTTTAACAATTGGTACTATTTAATCGTAAGTTCCCACGAGCTTGTGAACGAAGGTCACCCTTTCACAAGGAGTTACACAAGATCCATCTGACTACAATTATTCAGCTACATGGTCGACCAGTGCTCACGGCATGTGTTTTTGTCACTTCAATCGATGTGTAGTACTATTAGGCTCAGAAATCTCTTATTATGCCGAAAACAAAAAGCTACAAGAAAAATATTGACAATGACTATGTATTCTTGATGTGTGAAGCAGAGGCAATGAGAGCTCTCGCACTCTCGCATAAAAACTGAAAGTATGTATAAGTAGTATTTTATTCAGAGACACAAAGAGAACAAGAGGCTCGACAGTCCTTTCTATTTGACGCAGACGAAAATAATTTACACTATAGGCGAATTTACGAAGGTGTGCGTGTTCTATGGGAATTGAAAAATCGAAATAGCTCCTTATCTCATATAGATTGCTGATAGGTGTACAAAGTGCAAAGTACTTTCAAGTTTTGGGTGTACATGGTTGTTGTTTGAGTAGTTAGTGTAGAAGAACTCTGCTGCATTTGGCAGTCAGTCTACTTACTGCTAGTCTGTGTCTGCAGTGTCTTACTGTCTTACAGTGAAACAATAATATTATAAGGTAGTTGGTGTGTGGAAGAAAGGCTGAATAATGAATAATTGAGTAAGGAATTCCTTAATAATAATAACGATGATGAAGTAGACTGGCGACTGCAGACAGAGAAATGTGAAATCTCGTGTAGTCTGTAATTATTAGGACGCATTGACAATAGAGAATAGAAGCACACATGGGTTGTTGGGTACTTAATGAAGTTAGTCATACATTTCAAACTGGGACGTGTGTCTTTCCTTTTTTCAATTGTCATATTTTTAATTAATAGGAAAAGTATCGTTTGATACAAAAGGTAATTAATCAGGATGTTTGCCAATACAATTTCTGAATACATTTCTAGATTATGCATTTGTCTTAGTTCCATACTGCATGCTACTGGCAGGCCTACCGCGTGTTAAATTAAAAATCAATTTGCACACGAGATAAATTGCATAGTTCTTTGGAGATAGGCCATTAATAATTTATGCTTCTGGTTTATTGCTGTTTCATTGGAATTTGAGTGTTGTTGTTCACTCTGACTGAGTTGTATGAGAGGTTTATTAGAAGAATTGTAGTATAGGAAGGAATTTATAGCTGATTGGATTGGTAACTTGAAATTCTGTTTGATTGTGTGTAAGTCGTAAAGTGTAAACGTGGATATATTGTTGAGATTATGTGATTCATTAAATTAACTGCGGGTAGAAAGTATGTAGGTCAATGAGCACCGCAGACTTAAATTTTGATAGTAAAGCCCTTGAGACAGAATAGACAGACAAAAGTCTGTGGTAAAAATATTAAACGAAAGATCTCCTCTGTTCTCGTCGTCTTCTACTTAAGTAATAAAAGTCCGATGTCACTTCCACATGAGAAAATAGGTATGAGACTTATGTGGTAGGAAAAAAAGTACCTGAAACATATGAGCTAAGGATAAGAAGGGGACTAATAATAATGTGCGTACGAAAATAAAGTCCACACGAAGAGACTGGTGGTTTAAATCTCATTAAGTTGAGTGTCACGAGCTTTCTTCTCATACACCGTGCTGATGCATCGTAGGTAGGCACGTCGCTAATACTACATCTTGTGAGGTTTTAAAAGTGTTTAAGAGGATTTATTTAACGTAGTAAAGCTTTATTGTCAATGGCTTCCTTATGAAAGACATGTATATATTGCGTACAGCTTGTTCTCATAGCTGTTCACACTACATTAGTCAAATATTTGTGTTAGGTGAGGTTAGCTTAAGATAGTGTATACGTGTGTGTTATCCTGCTGCACCTGGGAGAACTAAGAAACAGTTAAACCTTAAAAACTCTCGCACATATCATATGTATAAATGGATCGATTGATTTGACATTTAAAACTATTTAAACAAGAGAGAGACACAGTTAGTATTTGTGGGTCTTGAAGTCTGACCTATTCTGTTTGTGAGTTTGGATGTCTCCTCCCTCCTTCTCAGATTGTCTTCTTTAGCATTCCAATTTATTCCATTGCCGAGGTTGGAAGTTGGAATAAACTGTCTTGATCATGTATCCTATACGTTGTTTTTGATTGTGAGCAGTGGTAGTATTTTTTTCGAAAGCCATTACCATGTAAGCTGCTGGCTTGCTTGTGTAAAGTTTTGCGAAAAAATGTATGAAGACTGGTTCTCTAAGCATTACTAGCTCCACAGGAATCATTACGAGCATCTACTTCTGTCGCCAACAATGCAAATCATGCCATTAGTTGTAGAACATTCTGTGTGTATAAAAATTGGTCAGGTTTTGTTTTCGTATTGGATATCAGTTAACTATACGGTGCCCTTGCTAATGCACATATATATTGTATGTGTGATGAACCAGTCCACCAGTAGTTGTTGAAGTCGTTGTGGATATGCGTGTACTCTGTGGGCATGTAATGTAGTCTCTAATTCGTCATTATGGCTTGTAGCCAAATGATTGTAGCAGGGAAAAATGAATTAATTTGGTAATAAGTCATATACACACACATGTGTGTTTTATTCTCGCTCGCAAAATGCACAACATTCTAATCAAATGATAACTAGAAGGTAAGATAAGGATGCAACAACAATGAATATACAAAATCTCCTTGAGACGAGTAAGTGAACTGTAACGGAGGCGAGGAGGCTTACTTGTGTAGTTCTTGAGAGTTTTGTATTACTTGAGTTGAATATAATAATATGTAGAGTACTTTCATGCAATTGTATGCGTATACTCTGAAGAGTACACAAAGATGCGAGCAAAAGACTAGACTGACTTTTACAGTGAATGTAGGTTCACGAGGTAGATTGTTTTGTTACGGATCGCAGCAATTATTATTTTTCAAGTTCTCTTGTCTAGAATGGGTGTAACCGCATACATCAACGTAACTGTTAGTCCGTCTTGATGAAGTTCAAATGAACTCTGTTTTTCTAGTAAATAGAAATTCGTCTCTAGAAATTAAACGTGTTAGTATAGTTGGTAGTTGGGATAATTATTTTTTGGCAGAGGTTCTATTGGTAGGTGAATTACGTGCCAGTCAACAATAAGTACCTAACTGAAGCACTAAATGAGATCGTTTCATCAGATGATATTTTAATATTTAATAACTCAAACAGGTGAGATATCATAAGTTCAAAGTTTGTCTGTTTGAAATATCAATTCGTATGGGAGAAGAGGAATGTAATTATTATGGTTTTTATAGAACTGTTTACGAATTTAATAATTGCTAACTTGCATGTCTGTGTGTGTTTGTTTGTTTGCGAGTCTGAAAATATGTATTAAGAGGACATATTAATGTATGGTTGATTTTAGGGGAATAGGAATATAATAGGTTTATTGCTGTAAGTGCATTGGCTATTAGCAATATTTGATTGTTGGTTTATTATACTTCGGGCTGCGGTTCGGGCTGAATATATAGAATTGCTTCTTAGGGAGACAATAGTAATAATGATTAAGCACAAAGTTTTAAATGTAGTGTCAGTAGTGAAAAGTAGTGGGCCTTTTAAAGTTATAAAAGTGCGACCATTTTATCGTTACACACGGACGCTGTATAAACTAATAAAATATTATGGTGAGTGGTAGTACTTATGGATCACTACTAGTTTTTACGAAGATTATTTACTCAAAACAATGCTATAAAAGTAATCACGATAAAATTCGTCGTTAAAAACAACAATTAATGTGTACAGAATGCCGGGCCAATCTCAATAGTCATCTCAGGGTTTGTTACCCCGCATAATGGTTCGTGATTTAGTTTTTCGCAAGATAAATTTTTATTGCAAGAATATAGATTTCAAGAGATAAAACATGAAGGTTTCTTGTTTCAAAATCGTTTGGCAGCTTAAAAATTTAGTTTATAAATTAATAACTCAACATTGTTTGTTTTAGAGAAGGTAGAAAAAGTCAAAGAAAGTAAATTCTGGTTTCACTGTTGCATATATTTTTGATAGTGTGTAAGCGTAAACGCAATAAAAATTTTTTATTAGCTTATTTATGAAAATAATATGAACTCCCCAGTGTGATATCTCTGAGAAACTCTGAGTAAACAGTTTTATTGGATAGTCCAAACCACATAAGGCAGAGTTTGTATTTGGATATTAGTCAACGAGGAATTATTTGTTTTCTGAACTTGAATTTTTGTCTGATGTGATAGAATTCAGACCTTGAGGCTGGTCGCGTCAAATTATTACTTATTTGTGGGATTTTCCGGCACTTGTTGTGTTGAGATAGAATTTGTACATAAACAGCACCTAAGTCTCGACCTCGGGAATTAGGGCCAATTAAGAAAGATGATTGTTCTGTTGATGATAATCGAAAGACGTCTGCTATGAAACTTTGTTTATGAAAGACTTTATATATTATACGAAGGTTTTATACGCCGTGTTATTATTGTACTACGAGGATTCGTTGAAAATCACTCGAAAAATTAAACATGTTGGAGGAAGGAAGTGCAGAGTTTTCACAGACTTAGTCATAATTAAGTTGACTTGGTTTTTTTCAAGTAAATTGAATGGGAAAGAGGAGTCATATTGGTGAACGAAAACATCCTGTCCACAGACAACGGTTGAATACAGTATTTCATAACAATTGGACGGAATAACTATTTTACCATGAATGATTGAAAGGGGGTGTTTAATTGGATTAGATCAGAGTATACAGGAAAGCCACTACTACTGACTACTGACTGGTTGTTTACGAAGTTCATTTTGCAGTAAATACTCTTCGAACATTTACACCAGTCGCCATTATGATCTGCTAAGGAATTTTACAACGATTCAAGGGATATTAAGCAATTACCCCTTCTAATTGGCTGGGTAATTAAAAGCACACAGGTTTTAACAGAAAGGTTGGTCATAATGCATTTTTATCA
Source organism: Isotomurus graminis (assembly GCA_034696565.1). Classification (NCBI taxonomy): domain Eukaryota; kingdom Metazoa; phylum Arthropoda; class Collembola; order Entomobryomorpha; family Isotomidae; genus Isotomurus; species Isotomurus graminis. Next base: position 10,614 of record JAQGAB010001412.1, read on the forward strand.
GTTTTCGCTATTTTATTCCTTAAAAAAGCGCTTTTATAAGGATATTGTTTTAACGAAATAGCTTTATTACATGATATCTATCTTGGGGAATAAATCAAGTTCAGTTCAGGGTCACCTTTAGAGAGACTGTGGTATGGTTTGATTGATGCAGACCTACTTGTAATTGGTGATTGGTGAACATGGAGAAGTGGATTGTAAAATATGTTTCTTGATTCCACACTCGCACAAAACAGTGTTTCTCATAATATAGGTTTTAGCTCTTGAAAAGTCTGTGAATGAAATTTTAGCGGATTAAGCTTAAGTAAATACGATTTAAGTGCAGTAGCATACGGTTACATTTTACTCGGGATATTTACGGGACAATAATAATTATTCGGCAGTTCTTTGGTAGAAGTATATGCTTAAGAAGCCATGTAGTGCGAGTGGATGAAAATGTTGAGAATAATCTCTTTCCTCATGTTGCTTCATCTTAATCTCGCCAGCTTAGCCATGGGGCTGTAGGCGGAGGACGAAAGAGATGAAGGAGAATGAAAGTAATAGAGGATTGCTTTAAAGTCAAATGTGCAAAATGTCTGCCTTGTGTAAGAGAGGCATCCTTTGCCTCGACCCCTACATAACAATTTACCTACCAGCTCACGCATAAAATACACATAGTCTTGGAGATTCGCATTCACATAGTGTCAAGACTATATGAGAGTCCATCTTTCAAGCACTTGAATCCCACAAAGTTTAAGAGAGGCAGGCTGGCTGGCTCCAATGAAAGAAACTGTGCACGATCTGCACAAGAAGTTTGCCATCCGCTAAACTGTATCATATATGTTGCATCTTATCTTGTTTTTTTTAATTTCTCATGAGGCTGAGCGAGTATTATTGTCGAGATGATAATTTTTCTGGTCTATGTGTTTGCCAATCTCTTCCCAAGAGATTTTTTGTGTATGGTAGACACATAGAAATACAGATACTGACAAGCAGGGTTTAAATGGCTGAACATAATATGATTGCGAAATCGATGGAGTTCTTCCAATGGGATCAAATCTTTTCTGTCCTTAATGGGTACCTAAATTACAAAAATGTTCGAAGTCTATTATCTAAATTATAAGATGACTGTGATGATAATGGAAAATGTTTGTCCATGTCTTTTAGTTATATGCAATGTCTCGGTGAATAAACGAAGCTAGGTAAAATATTCAGCGGGTATTGATTAGTTCCTTCGCTTGCATTTGCGAAAAAGAATTTTCGAGAGACAGACTAAAAACGACCTTTCGGCAGTGGTAGTGGTTTGCGTTTAATTTGTAAGAATAGTTGTGTCTCTCAGTCTGCAAAAGAAATGAATAAAGCAATCGGCTACCTCGTGCCTAATAATTTTTTAATGCATGCACTGTCTATATCGTTTCTATTTATTATAAATTGGATTCAGCAACTTTTCTGATAATTCAAAGTCGATATGGTTAGACAGAACTTACACATTAAAAATCGATTGCATTTACACGATACTGTGTAAAAGTGACGAAGACGAAGAGATTAAGTTAATCATTCAGGAGCTGTGGGACTTAACATTAAACTGTCCTAACACTACATACATACAACATTAAACTGCAGCGTTTGGCATACACGGCACGATTAAACACCTTCAAGCTTAAATGAAACTTTGTGGTCTTTAGTTTTATTTATAAATAAACTGAGGCTTTTTGTTAGACGGGTTTCTTGACATTTAAAATCTATCACTGTAACTGTTACGCAAAACAACCTGAAACTTAAATTGTATACAATTTTACGTAGTCAGTAGTGCCGATCGTTCTGGTTGATTATTGATTAACACTGGGAACAGAATGGAGATTATATTAGTCCAATACGGATTATCGATTTCTCTTATCTCACAAGCTGGGAGAACCACGACAAAGCTTAATTTATCAATACTTAATGAGGTATGAACTATCCGAATCCGTGTTTAGAGTAAATGAAATACGGTGCATTATTAATGAGCTTCGAGAGCGTAGTCGATAGTTGAGACATTGCTTCATCATGCGCCAAATGAATCCTTTAAAGCATCTACTATTTGGTAGACATTGACAATTTTCATTATTGGGTACAGAATTGTGTGAAAAAAATGATATGGAAGTAAATTGAATACGAAATTGATAGTTTGTTATTCGATTTACAACGTATGAAATAATGTGTGACGAATGAATAGTCAATAGTAGTGGTGAGGGTGAGATATTAAACAAGAATAAAAGATAGACAAATAAGCAAAGAAATTGCTGACGATGGATGAAGCGATAGAAAAAATACAGTCTGGTCGAGTTCATTTCATTTTGAAGTTCCTTGTCTATGATACGACAATAAATCGGTTATCACTTAATCACTATCACTAAAAAGTGAAAAATCAGCAATTTCAGTGTCCCTGTACACACCCACAAAATGTCCAGACAAACAGAAGTTTAGTTATATTATTCCTGTGATAAAGTACAGACATGTCTTTCATATTGAAATTTGTAAAAAGCCAAAAAATTCTCTAGTGATAAACATTCATACTTAAACATATGCATATGTGTGCCTCTCCACTATTAACAATGGACTTGTTGAGGTCTCATGTAGATTACATGTGCACCAGAATAATCAAGCACAATTACCTTCGCTTATCAAACAGTTTCAATTGCGTACCAAATGTTAACCCTTGATAAATTATTCACCAGATCTAATTCAACTCCAATTGACTTGTCTGCCACGCTTATATGATAGAGTATAGGTTTTTCAATGTTTGCAGAGGGTCGCTAATAGTCATGTATTTTGTGCAATGAATAATCTGTTGCTACTGCTGCGGTACGGCTTGTGTGAGTAATATGTAATTCAGCCAGCAGACTATTGGCTGTACTTCTTATCAGTTTTGTCATTTAACATTGAAGTGCTGACGACGTCTGGTCGTGAGTTTGAAGCAAAAGCTTCAAAGTTTAATGCTATGGAGCGTGGGCTTTATTATGGAAAATTTCCATGCAAGAGCAGTGCCAGTGATGATTCCCGTACGTACAATTGATTTTTTAGTTAGTGTAGGTTGGTGGCTCAGATTATCTTATGAACGAAGGTTGCTCATGCTTGACACAACCTCTGCAAAAATCTGATAGGTTGGGTGATGGATGTTCATCTTTGGCTGACATGACAGACAACGCTTACAATTACAAACGCAGTGAAAGGAAGATTACACATCTAGATTTGGTAACCCGTCCAGTGTTTCTTCATTGTTTTGAGGATAAAACAGAGTTCTTATTAAGTGGACACTTTGTCGAGGGATGTTCAAGAGATGTACGTGTTGCATTGTGTTGTGTGTGGTATCACATCATTACAGGCGAAACGCGAGTAACATGAACTATGGACCGTGTGCGGAAGGGCTTTTATATAAAGAGAGATGAAGATAATGTTAATGGTTCACTACCTGTTCACGTGAACTTCTATTGACTTTTTTGGTGCAAAGTATAAAGTTAAGTGAGGCTTATTGTATGCTTCAAACTCACAATCTAATTAATTTTTGGTTTCCGATTACAAAAGCTGCCATTCCAGAGAAAAAAGAAGAAAGGAAACTAAGGATTTTTTTGTAAAATGTGAAGACGTAGTTTTACACCAGAATTAGTCCGTAAGCAACAATATTTACAGTTGTACCACCTTGACCTAAGACAGTAGAGTTTAGGTTTCATGCATCATGAGAACGTGGAAAGTCAACACTTAGGCGGTAATTGAGCCTATTATTGTTTCCTATTTGTAGAGTGTGGTAGGAAACATAAAATAATATATATGGTGAGGTGGCTGAGATTTGTCGCTTACAAGGAGAGCTCTTGAAAAAGATGTTAGAGTTGTAACCTTCATTGGCGAAATTGATCCTGCATGTTTCTTGTGGGTAACTGGGAGACAAGATGTCCCTGCCAAAATGTCAGCTTAAGATGTTCTTCCTTTTTCACCCAGGATTCGCTTGGTTGTGATGTGGTAAACATTTTGTGGGTTGACTGTATAAGTCTTCTTCATGGTGAAGTTTAGTTGATGCCACCGTTCTTATCTGTCGGTACTCATCTGGTATCATGTCTTACAGAAGAAGTGATCCTATTAGCGATTCAGCTAACTGACTGATAACGCCCTCCAAGTTGAAGGTGGGTTTGTGTGGGCTGCCAAAGCGTATTGATTTGCCGTGCGGTATAGAGTGTGACTACGTATAATACATATCCTTGGATTTTCGTAATATCCAAATAGCGTCATCCCTGACCTAACTTGTCTATAGGGACTTAAGTACTTTGTGGAAAACTTGCAAACCGAAATAGGCCAAATTGATTACAGAAAGCAGTGCGTGATAGATTAGCGTCAGGAGCTTATCTAACACGCATATTTTTGCATGCATGTATGGTTAATTTCAAGATGAAACAGGGGAAAATATGCATGAATTAATGGAAAAAGGAATACAATACGGATTATTTAACTTTGTAATAATTGATTAAGTGGTTATTTTCCCTATAAACCCGTCTTAATTATGGTGGTAAATTGTTATTGTCTTATTGTACACGTGGACATACATATGTGCGAATAAGGTGTCTTGATTGCATAGGAAATTAGCTTGTTTTTTATTCCTTTTCTACATGCCAAGGTTAAGTCTCTTTTGTGCGAATTGCAAAGATGTACTAGGAGCGTGTCTTAAAAAATATGGAAGTCTCAGCTGCGTGTGAAGAAGTGTTGTTTATTGTTATACTGTTGATTACACAAATGTAAACCATCTTGATGTACCTGCAGATGTAACTCATATTGCAACTGAAATATTGTACTACGGGGGGAATGCATCACGATGCTTTCTTGATAGATCAGCTTTGTCAAAATTTGCTGTGTTGTGTTTTGGTAGAAGGTTACATTTAGGAACACTAAAGGACACACTCAATAGCTGGTCGGGATAACTGACAGGGGATACGCTTTTACCTTGAAATGCGAATTAACAATCGTTCGTACAACTTAACTTAAATTATTCAGTACAGCTCTGGAAAACAACTGATTATAAGTCAAACCGATTCGCTGGGGTTACATAATTCCTTATATAGGATCGTATTTATTTATTTAAGAATGACAATCCCTTGTGTGTGAAATAATTAAAATCAATTGATGGATGTAAGGGAGGACTATAAATAAGGACATTTTCCATAAAGCAAACTTAAACTACCAACTGAATTTTAATTACCTCTTGCTGCTTATGTTAGGCTGGAATTTGATAGACGTGAGTGAAGCATAATAAAATCTATATTCTAATTGCCAATGTCCGTATGTGCCAGGAATGTCCCTATGTTCACGTTTGAATTTCCCACATTTTCACCTCACCACAACACGTGACATCCAGGTTACTGTACCGTCAGTACCTAATCACGGCAGATGGCGCCTGCCAAGTTATTAAACCCTCGGTAGAGGGCGCCTTAAAACCCAGTAGGTATTAAGCACCTTGCTAGATGGCGTTACCACAAAGAATACATACTTTTGAGGTCCCACGCGTTCCCTCTATGACCTTTGGTTCCTTCAGGGTCCCACATGTTCCCTCTATGACCTTTGGTTCCTTCAGGGTCCCAAATGTTCCCTCTATGACCTTTGGTTCCTTCAGGGTCCCACATGTTCCCTCTATGACCTTTGGTTCCTTCAGTGTCCCACGTGTTCCCTCTATGACCTTTGGTTCCTTCAGGGTCCCACGGGTTCCCTCTATGACCTTTGGTTCCTTCAGGGTCCCACGTGTTCCCTCTATGACCTTTGGTTCCTTCAGGGTCCCACGGGTTCCCTCTATGACCTTTGGTTCCTTCAGGGTCCCACGTGTTCCCTCTATGACCTTTGGTTCCTTCAGGGTCCCACGGGTTCCCTCTATGACCTTTGGTTCCTTCA
>JAQGAB010001413.1:0-16496 GCA_034696565.1 Isotomurus graminis
TCCTGATTCCTCTTAAAGTACATTTATTTTGCAGTTTAATTTTTTCAATTGCTCGTAAATTGTTTCGAAATTTTTTTAAAAAAAATTTAAAATAGCCATTCTTAGTTTAAAAATACACTCTGCCATTTGGGAAAGTTTTGGCAAAATCTGAAACATAGGTGCGACAGCGTTCCCTACATAGGCTTAAAGAGACCCCTACGCCATATACTTCTGTACCAAAAATATTTCTTTTCATAATAATCTGAACTCAAGAAAAAGCGTAATGTCAGTACCAAAGAGGTTTCTACAATGACATAGGCTGAATAATAAAGTCCAAATCACGACAGAGGCATAAAACCGAGGACCGATTCTTTGCTGGACGGAATAATTCATGGAACCTGAAAGCTCAAGAACTGAGCCTGAATTGCGTACAACGTAGGGAACTATGGAACATGATAGGCAAGTAAGGCAAGTAGGGTTTTGTAATATTTGCGAGGATTCTGTTGTGCACAAATGACTGACTGGATTGCTGGAACAGAATCCAGGCCATTAGTACATTCATTCTTCAAAAGAGGATTGCAAAAAGGGAAATCTGAGAAAGTAAATGACAGCCTGCTTTCTTTTTCTCATGATGGATTTCTTTCAAGTGCCATTCTAAAAAATGTTCTAAAGAGAAGAATTGATTTATACATCAGAGAGTCTATATATCTACATCAGCAGGGATGTACAGCCCCCACGTTTGGTTTAATCTTCCATGAGTAATAGTATTGTCGTTAGAAACACCTTTTCCGAAATTATTCCTTGAATTTCGAAAACATAGAGAAGCATAACAGGTTCTTCGCCGCGATTCGGTTTTGAACAATTAAATATAATTGCCTCTAAAAATACCCGAATCTCTTATTCCGCATATGTAACTTGTTTTTCAATGAAACATATACGGATCACATGATTCGGAAACATAAGAGGTAAAATAATGACATTTCACATGTCTCCAAGGCATGTCCAAAAGCTATAGAGCACTAATTAAAGAATGGCTGTAACCCAATAGTTTATTTTCCATCCTCTCTTTCTTGGTAAATGCTAATGGCATTAAACATTAAAGTGGCGAAACAAACTCTTCCTTACACAACTAGAAGATCCCTATTATTAAAATCCTTACCGCAGAGATGATGTCGGAAGTGTTCAGTGCAACGTGTTGAACTCCAGCTCCCCCGTAGTAGTCCACGTATTCTTGGATTTGGCTTACCTTTTTCCCAGGGGCTGGCTCATTTATTGGCATCTGAAACATCCAAGTCACATCATCCTTAGCGTTAATGTGTAACGTACAGGTAAGTCATTGTATAAGTCCGAAGTAAACGTGTCTGCCCAACTCTTTGCAATTACTGTGTGCGTCCCCAGGGGTTACATACAATTTTCTGAAGTACTAAACTCCTATGAAACATAATGATGTGGTGAAAATCTATGTTCCATGTAAGCTTTCACATCTAATTGCTCAAAAACATGTTATCGTCGATAGAAACTAATGCACGTTCAGCTGCAGAGCTGATAGGAAGCCGTATTTTAGTTATAGCAATATGTATTTCAATATTCCCAATTTTGACATCATTTGGAAGATAGTATGACACACGATTCGTCTCTAAAAATGTTACTGCGGAAATTCTATTTCTCGATTTTCTTGTAGCTTGACGCCAACCTTTATGAATTCATATGTGAGATGAACAAAATATGAAGTGAAAAACGCAATTTCGCATGGGGATCGATTACATTCAAGCAGACTGTGAAGAATAGACACACTTATCATTACTTTTGGGACGCGTTCTCACGTGAAAGTTAACTCTTAGCTTCAAAAGTAGCAAAAAAGCGTGTAATATCATAAACTACATGTTGGATGAAGGTTGTGTGTCTAGGTTATTGGCTAGAGAAAGTTGATACTTAAGGTAGCATCAACTATTCAGACTCCACAACTTTATTACACGACCACCAACTTTCTCCAGCTGCAACTTACAGTACAACTGTTCATACTACACAGAGTTTGTCTCTTTACTAGTGATGATGAAATGAATTTTGAGAGTAAAAACAAATAAGAAGTAAACAAGGTCAAATTGCTTAATAAACTGTACTTAATTTTCCTTTCTTTATGAACTTTTCCAGGAAAGCTTTACGTGTTTACTTGTCCAACTTTGTAATTTCTCAAGTTTTAGCTAACCTCACGTCATGGTACAAATATGATAAGAAAATTGAATATAATTTACTTTGATTGTTTCTTCCCAATTGGCCACAACAATCGATCGGAGAGCTGAATAGGCCGTGTGAATTTGGGAGTCATCCACAGACCAGAATCGATGGAACATAAGAATACCCTCGTACCTGGAAGGAATACACCGATTATTCAAGGTTCACATAATAAAGTAAAATTAGGGAGAGAGCTTTCTACGAAAAACAAAGCAAAGAAGCCCTTCTCGTTATCTTATTAAGAATGAATTGCATATTATTATGCGCTTGAGAGGAATACCATTCGGTATCCATTATACTATCTTTTGTCACCTTTTTACCCTTGTGAGACTTTTGTAACTTGTATATATACATATTTGGTCTCTTTTAAGTATTTTTAAGCTAAATGTCTGGGAGACATATTAGAAGTAGTTTTGTTATAATCTCTACATCCAACTATGAATTAAATCTACGGGATTTTAGAGCTATGAAAGCATAGTCATGAATAAGTAAAAAGATGTAGACATACCACTTAGCAACATCTTCCATTTGCAGATCTGGCTGATTTCCCACGATGTGATCGATGAAGTTCAAATGACAAGGTGGCCTGTGAAGTTGTAAAGGAAAGTCAATTAATTTATATTTGTTCTTTCATTTTTTAGGGAGTCTTATTTTGAGTGAATTCTAAAATAATCGTATACTTAATTCCATGTCTGTCCCCTATTACTACTTGACCATCATCAAGCAAGGGAATAACATGTGATGCAGGCTAAAGATAAGTCACCAGATTACCACGAATTGTGTTGATGTTTTACATTTCCTTTAGATGTGTATCAGCTTCAGAAAAACTCGAGAATTGTGCATCTCTTTATATTTGAGCTTTGTAAAATATAGTACTGCGTCTTGCACATGAATTGGTTATAATGAAACTTGGCTATATACTGTTTTCATTTCGATGTCGTGATCAAATGTATGAAACACTCAATTACGTTACCCATGCCCTTTTAGCACTAAATGATGCTTGGATGACTAACATCTAAGGTACCTTGTCTATTCCATGTTTCATGACTTCTGGGAAACACGATTCCTCAAAGTAATCGAATATTTGGTTCGTAAATATCCTTATTTGTCTTTCAAATTGTGTCCCCAAACTTCTTGTGAAGTACTAAAGAACTGGTGAACCCTAATTTTATTCATTAACAGTAGACTCATGAAGCTGAAAGTTTTGAACCTTCACTCTCAGAACACTTCGAATGCTGGTTGGCAGTTAGAAAGCTTCATAGCACGTGAGAGATGCAATGATGCTCGTGGTTAACTACCCTGTTTCTCCAGGAAATCATGCAATATTGAAACTACTCTATTTCATTAATCAAAGGTTCTTTACAACATCCAGGGTAAGTGTGAATACTGTGTAATCTAGCGTAAAATTGATCTTGAAAAGTTTTCTCTTAAGAAATTTACATTTCCGTTTCTCTGTTCATTTAACCATTGACCGTGGTTGTGTATCAATATTAAAATATTCATTAAATAGCTTACAAGACTTGCCATCCTTTCACTAGGAAACCCCAAAATTGTTGTTGTCTAAGTTCTTACTAATTGTTCTTAACTTCTGCTCTACAAATTTTCTCATTGAAGCAACAACATCAAAGCAAACTACAAGGACACGTCTGAGGTGTACCGTCGTGTATATTTATAAGGCCATTCCGCCTTGTTACATATGCACTCCCAAAGTAGTACTCACTACTATGGCATGGCTGTAAAACACACATCCATATGACTTAGTGGTGATTTTTAATTAAGTGCAGCCTCACAAGACTCATGTCATGAGGACAACCAATATATCCCAGATGGTGAAGCTAGAGAAATGAAACTGTTGGCATGTTTGTATCCTATGAGATTCTCGGGGAGCAAATATTGAGACAGAAAACGATCAAACGTAACTCACAACTTTGGGGAAAGTGGATCTTCGTAGACAGGCTTTTTGTATCCTGGAAGAAAGAGTCCCTGGTAATTTCCTCGTTCCACGAAAGTATGCGTGGTGTCCCCGTACTGAAATATTCAGGAGGTATTACTCTTTCCTTTCTAAGAATCATGCAGTGACTAACGTATTAAGCCCGTGTAAGATTAGGTTCGAAACTCTACACAGACTACAGATAGAAAACACTGTATTTCGGAATCAACTTGTCTCTCAGGCTTCAGTTCTACGAAACCCACTATACATATATACCATTATTTATTGCGTCTTACCGTTTGAACCATAGCAAATCGAACTTTTCCGTTTTCATCAGATTCTTCCCAAATATCTCTTACGATTGTAGCTCCTCGTTCTTTTGCTCGCTGAAATTCATCAATTATATTTGGTCATGATAAAGCTAGGGGCTGTGAAAACAGAAGCTGGTTACTCTGGCTATGTGCATAATACTTACTTTCACGATCTCATCTAAATCCTCCACAGTAAATGCCACATCTTTCACTCCATCTCCGTGCTTAACTAAATGCTCACCCATTACCTTGTTGTTCGGTTCATAGGCTGACTTCAGGACAAGAATTATCTATGACAACAAAGTATCAATTTAACTATTCGCACTACCCCTCAAAATTCATGGGATAAATCTGTAGAGGAGAGGGAACGAGGAAAACCTTTCCTTAGAGGATATTTTGCATGGAATTTTTATGATATTCTCAGAACTAGTTTTCACCTTGTTCTGTCGAACAACATGGGCTACAACTTCTCGGGATCCAGTTTCCAGGCCTTGATATGCCAAAGGCTCGAATCCCATCCTGACACAGTAAAAAGTTGAAGCCTGCAATAAAAGAAAAGTTCAGTTTATGTCTGTAAATGTGTAACTCACGCTGTTGCTCGGCACACCGTTTTCACTGGAACTGGGTAAAAGTTGATGAAACTTTGTGTGGTTTGAAAATATGACGAATTACCTGCTTAGCATTACCAACCCATAAAGTCATGTGGTCAAAGTGAGTGAACTTTCCACCTGGAGGCTGTAAAGTTAATTTTAAGAGAGTACAACAAAATTTATAGATTTTAATGAGTACATCATTTACTTGGATATGACAGTTTTAAGTCTACTAACCTTAGGACCTTTGTCTGCATAGCAGGTGCCAAGAACTTTGTTATCCGCACTCTGAACATTTTAAATCGTAATCAGTTTCTTTTTCCCACAGAGGGATTTTGGTTAAATTATTGAACAAAGTTCTTACCATGTTTGGAAAATCTTTTACAATTGCAATTCCAAATCTCAAAGCAACGTTAGTTTTCTGATGTAATGCTTAGAGGCTGTATAAAACCTGAAATACCAATAAAGCTCTAGGTGTGGTACATAAATATATTTCTGGTAATAGGAATCTATGAAATGACTACTCTGGATCCATGGCTTTTTATGTAATGTTGAGCACATGAATTTAAAAAAGTTTTTATGAGAACTACAACAACAGGAGAATGAACAACCGACAGGAACTTCTGATTTAAAGGAAATGTACGACAGTAAAAGTTGAGACGGATATATTTCTAAAGTGAAACGTTTCTTGGTCCCAGCAGAAATTTTGAATGTCCAAATTACCTTACCCGTCTCTTAATTATTATTAGTTTTTCGTCAGTTAATCACACTGACTAAGCGTAGTTTAATCTCTTACTACTCTGTTTAATGGCTGAGATAGAATGAGTCTTATTTGATTAACAGTATGACAGGTTGGACAATTCCGTAAGATCGGATTGGTCGCAGTGATGAAAAAATGTCCAACAATTTCAAGGTGAAATGAAGCGATACAGTCGTCACGTATAATATTATGTAAGACGGTGAAGACGAATGGCTATTGATGCAGCTTCTGACATTCTGTCAATTAAGGGATGCAATCAATTGGTCGAATCAGCCATCAAAAAGTTCCAGAAATTCAGGTATTTGCTGTTCAGTTTACCAACTGGGTTCTTAGCAGTGGTGAAACCTGATTTCATTCGAAGCCAAGTTTCAGGTTATTTATTAAGCCTTGTAGAATTAGAAGCGATGACAAGAGTCACATCTTGATGTCCTCTGTTCTATTTTTCCAGAGATTGTCCAGTTAGTAGGATGACTTTTAATCCCAATCTGATTGGTTGGAATCGAAGGTGTGTGTATAAAAAGTTGGAATTGTTCTGTTTAGAATGACGATAAAGAGACCTGTCAAACCTCTTTGACCTGAAATAAACATCTCAAGGCAAGCTAGTTCATGTTGTTTGCCTAGAAATCATTTTGCTAAACATATTGGCTCCGGAATTGTGACTTTTATTGAATCAGATGAAGTTTGTCCCAGGTTTAGATAACAAAAAGAGTAGAAACACTCCCTTCATGCAGTTAAGGATTTCACACAGTTTATTTCAATACAAGTAGGCTGATCTGTAATCCAGATTCGATGTGCATGATGAAATGGAACCAAATAAACTCAGGATACGTAAATGGGGAGAAGTGAGATTTAGTTCATTTCCAAGCTAAGAAATCATTCATTCATATATTTCATATTAGGAACATTTATTGAAGTTCTTTCCCACAAATGAAGACATGCGTATGTTGAAATTATAAAAGTGGGCTCAAATACTGACAATGGATTCTATTGGTTATAATTAAAGGCTAATTAAAACATTAAAAGTAAGCATGCTTAAGAAATGATAATGACTCATTCAGAAGGTCGTGACGTACAGCAGAGATTTCATCGCTTTACTTCGTACTTTGTTTGATGAGGCTTTGCTTCTAAATTAGAGTAATAAAATACACAACATTGAGCTAGAAGTACGAAGCTGACATTTAAGCAGTGTTACAAGTTACCACGCATTTTTATAGCGTTTTGTGCAATTGAAGTCAATACGATAGCAAAAAATGTTTTGCTATCGTGTACAAGACGGGCATAAATATGTTACCTAATTATACGGCAATCCTACAGTTTAGTAAAATGCCATTGCTATAAGCTACCATTAATCTAAGGATTAAGACAATTAAACTCTATTAAGGAACACAAATTTGTTGTCTCTTCTTACACAGAGTGTCTTGTAAGCTTATATATTGAGAGTTTACGAATCGCATTTCTACTATATAACGAGGAATAAATCGCAGTTAGTAATCTCCAGTTTTTCAGCAAACATGATAAACACTAAATCTAAAGAAAAGAGTAGGAATGTGCTTGAAAGCTGGAAGAAATAGCCTTGTCTCTGTTTATAAACACAACTTTTAACGACTCAAATGTCTGATATAAAAGTTGAGACGGATTAAGTATGAAATTTTGAACTTGTGCAGTGCAGAGTAGAAGAATACAAAGGTTTTTAATAAGTAGATTGGATTAGGTTTTTTAAGTTTACAGATATTATACCAGTAAGATATCCTGGTTATGATAAATTGGAAAATATAATAAAACTTTGGACTTATGATTTATCTAATAACGAGCTACCAAGTTGTAAATGGATTTACATCAACTACAAAGCTAGAAACTGTCCGTGAAGAATACTAGACACACTAACGACATTTATTTGGCAGCATGAGGCGCTTCTGAAACATTTTAAAAATCCATTTCTCAGTAAAATTTGTCCTTCGCTTTTCGATAAAGGTTCGGGTTGATCATTGTCTAACGGGATTTCAATCGGTCTCGTGTGCCACATTGCATCAAAGGCCAAGACAAAATCCAATTTTTCATGATTTCAGTTATTACAGAGACAACCTAACCCATCATGGCACATTGCCCATAATAATTATATATCCAGGCTGTATAGCTAAAAGGTGCGGACAAAGTTGCTAATTATACAGTGTAGGACAAGATTAGAAAACTATCGGAAACTAACAATACGTAGCATCATACTTTCAATACAAAAGTTTTTGTGTGTAACCTGCACTTTGCTTTCTTCATTACACTACTCCGAGTTATGGTAATGATGTTGTCTCAGTGCAGATAATTTCATACGCGATTTCTCCAGGTCTGATTGCAATCTTAGAACTTCCGCTTGCGTTTCTAGCTCAAGTCTTTTTGCGTTGTGGGTAGACATATTGGCCAGATCAATTTCATCTATGAAAGAAAGTTTAGCTTTCTTTTAGCTAAGAATCCTTGGCATGGACATGGCTAAGTTCACCTCGGTGCAAACTGAACACAACAAAGTGAACAAAGTAATAGGTTTCATCTTACCAGATTCTTCAATAAGCTGAGTACAATCTTTTGCAGTTGCAACGACACCAGCCGTTGCTGTTTTAACACCAGTGGAAGCTTGTTTTAACAGAGAAAGATTTTGTGAGCTCCTATCCGCACGAACTTGACTGGCAACTACCAGTTGTATAGTACTGGCAGCTATGTCTTGCGATGAAGCTATGAGCAGCTCAAATCCTCCAGCTGGATTTGCAATAGCTTTGTCAGCACTTTCCCTGAAGAAAGTAAATCGTAATTGACTCACACTTTCTTTTTCGTTTAATTTCAGAGATGAAGTATATACACTTACAGCAAAAACTTAGCACCTCCGCCTACAGATTTAGCTGCAGAAATAAGACCTTCTGTCCATTGATGATTGCGCTTATAGAACTCTTTGCTTGATGCTGAACCCTGAATCCAAAAGTTACAAATCATGTTACACATCTCTACAAATCCTTAGTGTATTACAAATACAATTGGCTCATGTCTCACCTTCCCTTGAGCCACAATTTCTTTTTGAAGGAACTTTGCTCTTTGAACCAGAAGACGAATAGCGTTCATCAAAGTCGTACAAGAGTCAATTAATTTTTCATTAACTTCTAACTTCACTCCAGTATGGGATTCTCGAGAATTTTTTAGCATTTCTTCCATCTTCTTTGAAGCTTCTTCAATAGCTTGTTCCATCATGAGCAGCTCTTTGTCTAGAACTTCAGCTGCGTCAGCTTCTGGAGTCAGACAACTTCCCAAACTACTTGCGATCTGCAGAAGCTTTCTTAATTTCTCCCGCACCGCTTCATAAGACTGATCAATCTAAACATGTTTTATATTAGTTACAGAACACATAATGCTTTGTGTGTGAGACTCATCCACAAGTACCTTCTGCCCGGAATGTCGTTCTTCAATAGAATTTAATACGGACAAAACTGCCACTCCGACGTTGCGACAGTCGTCCAACATTTCTACAATACAAGAATATCATCCTCACATATAAATCAACACTCTCCACTGTGCATTCTCTAACTCAAGGTGACTTGCTTGCTTACCATCGCCTTTCTGAATGTCGCTGGAGGTTAGGGAAGTCGCGCTTCCATGAATCATTAGATTTGATATGTGGTGCGTGAAATGAGGTATTCGTTCCAGGATTTCCCGTAGTGCTGGAAAAGACCCATAACCATTACGAGTAGCTCCTTCCATTGCAACGATCATAGTTTCTGTTCCTCGGCAATTAATCATAAAGTTGTCTAATGCTCCAGATCCACCCGATAGCAAAGGATTTTCCAAATCCTCGATCGTAGCCTTAATGATCCCTTTGTTTTCTTGAATGCATACGTCTGAAGTAGCAAGCAAAACAAACACTTCATTAGATTCCATTCAATGGTCTAATAAACCCATAACTTCACTTACTCAGCAAATCATTGTACCGTTGAAGCGCTTCACTTTCCATGTTTCTCTGATTGTCTTCTACCCGTGCTTGCAACTCTCTTACTTGAGCTTGAAACTGATCCCGAATACTTCTGACCGAAGAAAGTTCCTCAGACATTTCTTGGAACTTGCTGTTCAACTCACTTAACTGGGACAACAAATTCTAAACAAACATAATTCAATATAAGTTTATTCCCAAATGATGATAATTCTGTAGTCAGCTTGATCCACAGAACAGAAAACTAAGTTTTCAAACTGTGAGTAGTGAGTTACCTGATTTCTCTCATCCACAGATGATTTGTCGCCTGTTAGTTTCGTCAACTCTTTGTTTGCCCTTTCTAGCTCTAACTTCAGTTCTGATTCAGTATTCTCTCGTTTTGTTTCCACCGTCTGAAAATTCAAAGAAAATTTGTATCAATAAATACACGTCCAACTAGATATTAGATGTTAGTAGCTTGAAGGCGTTTTAATATTCTTTCACCTCTATTTGAGCTTTCAAATCTGTCACGGTAGCTTCCAGTTCTTCACACTGAATATCTTTCTTGGACAACTTGGTGAATAAATTGTTCTCCACTTCCTCTTTCTCTTTCCGCAAATTCTATCATGAATAATATCATCAGTAATTCTACTTATGTTTAAAGGTTGTGTTAAGCTTATTAAATATATTATATATAAATTTTATATTTTACCTCAACTAAAGTGCTCATTTCTGTTTGGCCTTCCACTACTTTTCTGAGCTCTCCTATCTCTTTATCAGCCGCTCCTTTCTGTAAACGTGTATTCATATATCTTTTAGATTCCGTTGAATTACATATTTTATGTGAAATTGCACGGAAATTAAAACTTACCTTTCTAAGGAGGCCAATATGCTCCTCCCGTAAATTTGTGTAGAGGTTCTTCATCTTCGAAAATTTGTCCTCCCAAGTTGCACTGCTTTCTGTAAGGACAAAGTTTCATAGTGAATGACTTGAGATGTAGACAAATTCCAGAATAATGAATCGTTCCGTGAGAATAATTTTTGCTTACTTTCAGCAACGTCCAGTTTAGCTGCTATGTCATTTGGAATCTTACACTCGTGGTTTTCCAGATCCTCTATTCTTTTCTCTTTCTCAATAAGCAGTTGTCTCTGTGAAATAAATTTTGACTCAAATAGAAATTCGTAATCTCTATAATTAGCTTGGACACATACCGTCTCTTGAAGTTGCATCGTCAGTTCCTTTAATTCAAATTGCAGCTGATGAATTCTGTTTTTAGCTTCTTCTTTCAGAGCCCTTAACTGTTCTCTTAGTCTGTGAATCTCATCCTCTAACTCTTTAATTCGCCGTTCTCTGTTTAGTCCAAGGTAATGTTTTCACATAAATCTCTGCGCTTACAATTTTCCTAACTGTATTTATTCCCACTACCTTTCGAATTGCAAGGCCATTGCTGCAGGATCTGGAGACCCTGATCCATTCGAATCAGTAAGATCCACGATATCGGAAACTGTATCACTATGAACGTCGTTGTGAGTATCATCTGGTTGGTAAACGGTGACTTTACGTGTTTCATAATTGTCCAAATCTGACTGCATGAGAAAGTTTGGAGGATTCTAAGCAAATAAAAAGGTAAGAGTATTTCAGCCAGTTACTCTAACATGTAGTCATTTGTAATTTAATGTATAATCTCACTTTAGGTAGCTGCTGGATAGCAATAAGGTTTTTAAAATACTGTAAATTCATAGTCCACTGGTACAAGTCGGAAAGTCCCTGGAAAACTTTCAAGAAACGGGTACGATGTCCTTCCAGCAGATCTGGAGGTAACTCTGCAAGTTCATCCTTGTTTAGTTCAAAGTTTAACATAAAAATCATGTACATTGTCTTAATTTATTCTCTTACTAGCATGCAGATGGAAGAGAAGTTTCGTAGTAAAATCATACAAAATCATGGAATCCTGAATGCATGGAATTAACGGCGTAAGTCTGCACTGTCCTGGATGAGTCATTGACGTACATTTGGATGACTGAATCGTCTTGAATACTGCGACAAAAATGTGACTTGCTTAAATCTCATTTCATTAAATAAGCTGATGATGAACCATGAAACACGTACTGTCATATTTAAGCTCTAATATCGCATCCAAATAGTCCAGCATCTCCACAGATAACTGAAAGCTGAGACATCACATGATAACTATAAAAATGGTTTCTTCACAGGAAATCACGTGTAGAAATACAATCTTACAAAGCATCTATGTTATCTCCAATGGACGTGACCAAGTCTTGATACTCTATATCTAGATTTCCTGGGATTCTCGGATTTCTCTGGTGAAACGTCAGCTTAGTTTCTAAGAGATTGCAGTAGTCTTTAATCAAACTGCCATATCCCGTTTTCAAGTGACCCTGTTCATGTGATGAGTAATTAAGTCTCGGAAAGTAATTTGTCATTCACCCAACACAATCATCTGTCATCTGCCACGTACCCAGAACTTTCCATGCTCAGGGAGCATTGGCTTGAATCGCTGCGAATCCTTGACGACATTTTCGTGGCCCTCACGAAGTACCTATTCACACCAAACATTATTTCATAAGATCCACAGTTTGCAATCACGAGAAATGCTATTCAACTACAGCAAATGACTGCTCATTCGTGTAACATCCCATCGCATTTCCTACACATGATTCTCCCTACATTTAGAGTTTTATACCACAAACCGTGAAGAGAAATAATTAACAAGATATTGAAATTAACATAATTGTCATGCACAGAGGAGTTCATAGCCTTTCCATCAAACTCAATGAACTCTGGCCAAAGAGAAGAACGTGATCATAAGCTCTTCATGGCAAGTACAACTTAATATTTATATTATAATACACTGCTATTTTAAAATCATGACGCTTCGTCATTAACAAAAGTAAAGCGTAAATAGTCAGTTCAAAGAAAGACATCTGTAGTTCGGAGGTGAGTAATAAGAATAACACTCTCGGTTAATCATAAAAAGATCCACCGTGCATACCTTGTGTAGAACGAAGCAAAACTTCCAGCATACTATTGGATTCTCTTTGGTCTGTAGTCGAAATACACAGTCCCAAAAAGTAGACGCTCCTCGTTCTTGGTAGGTTCCTATTATTGCACCTGAAAATTCAAGTAAGCCTTCTGGTTAGTATTCTCTCCTTGTTTACCTAAATAGCGGTTCATGTATTGATGAATTATGATAACGTCTCATCCGGAATGCGATAATAAAGTTAGATCGGTTAGGAATTCCAGCACAAGCCAGGATTGAATACATAGATATTCATTAGATATACGACGCTATCCAATGTAAATCAGTTGTTCCCTTCCCTTAGCACACATGATTTTAAAAATAACTTTACACCTACGGCAACTATAGATCGAATTGGATTTGTTATCGTTCAGGGTAGCGAAGTTCTGTTCCATGTTAAATTGTCAACACGCAACATACCACGCACATAACTTGATGACGAAGTGAAAGCAAATACATGTTGTTTACTGGATTCCGTAGACTTTTAAGCCGATTCACTTGCTCTTACAAATTACCCTATACATATGTACAATGAAAACTCAGACTTCTCGATTTCTTTTGGAAAATCCGTTCAATACCTGCGTATCGGAGACATGATCATGTTATCTTTGGAATATTTTTGTTTGTACTCGTAGTCTCTCTCAGAATGAATTTCAAGAATACTCTAAAGGCTGTTGCATGTGTACTCATTGTAATTCTGTTTGGAGAGCAAGCACAATTAGACCGAATTTCTATTCCACTCGTGCGTATGTGCAGAAATGAAACTTCATCTCCCAAATATGCAGTTGACTGTGTTGTTCACAAAACACGGAGCTCATGTAAGGATACATATTATTGAAACTGTCAGGGATTCTCTGTATCTGCGCTTTACTGCTGCTTTACACCCAGGAGAGCACAATAACCCTTTGCGTTAGTTAAATTAAGTCTTTAAAATTCATGAACTGTAAAGCAGTTCCAAACTATTTTACTGGTCTGAATTTCCCGTATATGCATTTAACGTTCTCATAGGAGGAAAACAGATAGATTTAAAGAATTAAAGTAGCTTTATTTAATATCTCGTAACTCTGGTTGCTGGGTGAAACACAGTCATTGAAATTATTGAAGTAGAGTGCATGTGCAACTCACATTGAATCCAATGTAGATTGGCTTTTATACGCATTGACTCATTAATAAAGCTTCTTGTGTAATAAATTGTACTGAGATCGCCCATCTTCCTACGATATCTTTAATAACAATGTATCATATGAGAGTTAAACCTTTCTGTAGAAGTTCGTCAATCTTGAAATTTTCATTTGAAATCAGAGCCTTAACCAAAATGATGATTCATTCAGGCGTGTCTTAGTAGTAGAGCAATATATTTTGTAGATTCTAGAAGCAGCAGCTCAAGATTCAGGCTGAAGGTTATGGTGATTAATGTCATCACGCGCCATTAAAATATTCCGTATTGTTCATTCGACACTCCACTTCGTCAACTGTTGACTTATTATGCAACCCACCTACCACACTCTTTCAACTCGGTGCAGCCAGAAATTGTCCAAAAGTGGCCGATGGAGGTGAATTGCATACACGCAACTATAAATAAATGCATGCTAAGCGAAAACAGTTCATTATCCCTTTCGAAGGTTGTTGAATCATTATTAATTTTTTTAATTAGCAAAACACTAATAGAATTCATTCATATCCACCTTCACTTTAAGCGGGCGTGGACTAACATAGTACGGAAATTATTTATCTAATTCCAACAAATAGTAAATACTTCCTATTTGGAAGTCAATTAGTTGCTCTATTGAACAATTTAAATTTGCCTAAACAAGCCTAAAATTTGTCATTTACTGTTTATCTCTTCGCCCTCATCACTTCATTGTTGATAATAAAACAATCATCTTCTGCTAGTCGGAATAACTGCAATCCCAACATGAAACAGCTTAATGGTAAGAAACAATAAGGAGTACTTCAAATGTCTCTCTGTTGGCAAACAACGATCTCTTTTCACTGACAAAGTTACAGCTAAGTAACTGTCCCTATCCTTTCCTTCTTTTTAACGGGAAACAGGACACACATTCTCAACTTTACCTAATTTAATCAGTAATCGGTACATACAAGAAGACTGCCACTTAAAGATCCTTATGTAAAACAACAAGACTATTTACACTTATATCAAACCGATTCCGATTAAGTACACTTTGATATTTCATCTCATCCGTTTCAAAGTATGATTGGCAACTAGTAGGGATTATGCAATTGAGTAAACGCTAGATAGCAATTGCAAACACACAGCTCAGCATTTTTCACACAAATTTCACTTCAATCAAAGAGTCACTTACTTCGAACGTGTTTCTCCTTCACTGCAGTCTCCTGATTATTAATGGCTTTAGCCAAGGACGTGGCCTGTAAAATTCAATACACACAGCATTTAAAATGATGACCGTTTGCATATCTTCCACTTGTTCATATGTATTTCATCACAGCTGACATCTGAAGCATTTATATGATGACCCAAAATTAAACACCTCACACCTCTGAACATTACCACAGAAATGGATGTACTCGAAAGAATATGTACTCCCAACAGTTATTCAATGAAGAACAATTGAGTAAAGAATTTCGTCTGTTCCTCTTTAGTAATCTATAGATCCTCAAATACTCAATTACCATAGATATGGGTGGACAATCTTCCTTCTTATAGTAGTAAGGATAAGTCCCTCGACTTGCATTTTGAATTGAAGACATCTTGTTAACTCAATATTTGAATCGCTATGCACTAAACCACTGACTGCACAATCTTACAAAATTCTCCCGTTCACTTTGTCACCGGAAACACGCAGTGTTTATGGCACACTACCTTATGCCTTAACAATGTTTCTTAAGATCCTTAAAATACGGTTATGGTAATATAGTCATTTATGTATGAACCTATTGTTGGTACATAAGCAAATTCGTCACAACACACTCGTTTCACAATAAATCTAGTAAAATTAAGTGTACCTGCTTTTTACTTAAGGAAACTCTAAATTCTGACCCGTGTGGATATCTAAGTTGCTAATCATTCTGAACACGACTGAGGACAATGGAGTTTACGAGTGTTGCCAAGTGTCGAATTTTGATAAGAGCAACCTGTGGACAACTTATCCCTACTGTTCCAGGTGGTCGTGTAATATTATTGTGGATGTTGTGAATATTTCAGTCACGATTTGCATCCTTCAAATACACGACATATATATGATGTATACATACCAGCAGCGTTAACCATATTTGCACTCTTATTTATCACCGAATAATCAATTCGACGTGACTAAGCGTTAGGTTGTAGTTAATCTTATGCTGGATAATATAAACCCCCTAAATATTGTTCATATCCATTCTCCATCATTACTCAGTTGTCTTATGACTCCGTGACATGACAGAAGTTCCAAGTTAGCTAACGTGCTTCCTAATTCATTACGCATTAGGGTTATTCCTATCCACAGTGTTTTTACAGCACTTCTTTCCAATTTCCTCCAGTTGACTAATGCTTCCCCTTTTATTCTATTTACGTCCATGTCAACACAAAAAATTCTGTTATTATGCATTGCCAATCCTTTTTCGTATTCCGATGCATTGGACACAAACACGGACCAGTGCTTCTCATCTTTATTACTTTCAAATAAAACATTCTGCCAACTACATGACCTACAACAAAGCATTTGAAAAGTCTTACCTGAACTTTTTCAAAGTTT
>JAQGAB010001414.1:0-16494 GCA_034696565.1 Isotomurus graminis
GTATTCAAAGTTTGCTTTTTTGCCAAAACACTGTCCTGGTTTGTGCAAATGTCTACCATGTAGAGGAACATTATGCTAGTTTAATTGCCAAAAATAACTATATATGCCATGGCTGATTTCTGCTTTCTATGGATTCTCATTTTAAGACAGTTTAATTCCAAACACATTTAACTCCGTTACACACAGTCAGGAATCTACCATCGATTAGATGCGTTTGCCCTTCAAGTAGAAATCTGGCAATTAAAATCAGGACCATTTCCATCTCTCCCTTTCTTGACGCATGATTCCAGTTAAAAAATCTCAGCTGATTACACCGAATAGCTCTATAAATATTTCTTACATTTTTAGCCAAGATGGGAGCAATTTTAGCCCTCTTAACTCCTTCTATTTGAGAAACTATATCTGCAGCTGAAGTAAGATGTGAAATAATCACGAGAGTATCAAGCATCCTATGACGGCTAATTTTATCACAGGATGGGCAAATGTGCATTGAGATTTAACACTGCTATTTTAATACATGTGCAAAGACCTTGACCATGATTTTCTCGCAAATATGAAGACGACAAGACACAGAAATAATATTCATCTTTGAGGCATCCTACTCTAAAAGCAAACTATTTTGTATTTTGGGATAACTATGGTTCAATAATATCATTTTACCGTAAAATATAATTTTTGTTATATTCAAGGTAGTGGGTATGTGTGCATCAATTGTAAGTTGTAGTCTGATCTAATGAGTCGTCGTGATATTCGTTTCATTTATTGAACATTTCCCCAATTGGGGATTATCGGGATTGATTCATACGTGGCAAAAATGTATGAAATTCAGTCAAGATTCTTTTTCGCCATCCAACAATAAATACATCGGAAATAAACGTATGGGGAAAGGTGAGAATCTTTGAAATATTCCAATCTACTCCTTTCTAATATGATTTTCACAAACTTTAGAAACCACATAATCTTTCCAATACACAATGTGCGTTGTATTTACAATGAAAAGAAAAATCAAATCCCTTTCCGTATAAAATATTTCTATATATACCAAGCCAAAACCGAACCGAAACTAAAACATTGAAACCGTTCCATTGAAACAAGTGTAAATCATCCTTCTCATTTCTCATCTCTCATCTCTCATGACTTTGTTCATCTCTTGGGACGCTCGTATACACTTTAACATACTAAACTAAATACCTCAAACATCTCCCTTGTAATTCGCTCTTACACCAGACCCTGTGGGATTTCTACTCTCCACCAGACTCATCTCTCTCAACCCTTTAAATCTACAATCCTTCATGGTCTCCACCACCACCAGACCACCTCTATCATATCTATGTCTGTATGCGCTTACCTATTGCCTTAACGATTGCATACAAACTTCAGTCTGTACAGATGAGTAAAAAATACAACACACACACAAGGCTTTATAACACACACATGGCATTCACAGAAACTCAACCATCTCAGAATCTCAGCGTACATTGTAACACTACAATTCTAGAGAGGTTTGGTGTTGATGGTGGACGAATCAGTCTTACCTCAGCTGTTGCTGCTGTTCATGGTCTTCCTTCCTTGTGTGGAATTACTTCCAAGTTTGTCTTACAACAGGCAAACAATAATGCTAATATTCCCCATCACCTTAATCCACCACCCTCCGCCCTTTTAAGTGTCTTGGAGAAAGTCACGTACAGAGAAAGTCTCTGTGTGCTCCTACAGGGAAAATAAATACCCGCGAAGAAATCCATTCAAAATTACTTTTCACCCGCACGGAGAAAACACTTTTCACTCACGTGAAATCAAAACAACACACGCACGAGGAACACGTCAGTCCTCTTAAACGTCGTCGTCGTCAGTCGGTTATCTTCTTTACGGTGAAGTGGTTTTGACTTTTGTTGCGTCAAAGAATTGCCCATCAGGGTATCCTGGAAATTACGAGGAATCAGGAAAGTTTTATTGTGGAAAAGGAAGAAGAGTTTAAAATTAGACCGGATCTTGAAGGAACTACTTAAACAAGAAGCAAGCTAAGGTGGAAGTTGAAGGAGGAATAATGCAGAACCATTTGGACGCTTCGCAGCGGTCATTCTCAGCGATGCTTGGAGGAGATCCGTTTGGTCCTCCGGGTCACGATTTCACTACTTTGACTAACCATAACCACCATTCCCCTGAGTTTGGTCATTTGCTCAATTCAAATGGAGGAGGAGGAGGAACTGGAGCTCCACCACCCATGAATCATCATGCAGGACATAATAACAATAATAACAACAACACTACTCCGAATCACAACAATAACAGTAGCAGCAACAATAACAACACTTCTACTGGAGGAGATAAACCCAAGAAGGCACCCCCACCAAATGGAAAGAAGACGAAAGGACGTGTCAAGATTAAGATGGAATTCATCGACAATAAGTTGAGACGGTACACTACCTTCTCGAAACGAAAGACTGGCATTATGAAAAAGGTTAGTGAGCTATTAATATTTTATTATGTGCTTAGCAGTGGTAATTAATTAATTATTAGACTACTCCATCCTCTACACATACTCATAATCTTGGATAGGAAAGAGAAATAATATATTAACTCAGATTCAAATGTAAACCGATTGCTCATTGAGTTTTTAGTCACTGAGGATATAATAATCTATATAGCGGCTTCTTTACCAGGTGTATTCATAAATCACTTATCTATTAAGTGGATTGTTACGCAAGCAAGTGAACCAAGGATTTATGTCAGCAATCGCTGTGTATCGTTTATAATTCGAATATAATTAAAGATTTTGATTTTAAATGTGCCAAAGGCAAAGGCTTTAAGTACCATAAGGGTTATATACTCCTTTGTATTAAATCGTACTTATTGGAGCTTGTGTGGTACAAATGCTTGTTAGTGAAGAAAGTTTTTCTCACACGAATTGAATGAGATGAGGAGATTCGTTTGATACGGGATGCATACAAAATAGTGTTGTGATTCACTATGAAGCATCTTTGAACAAGTACAAGTTGAGCCAGTGGTGGTGGTTGAAGAATAGGTGGAGGTTCTTTTTTCTTAAGAGATCTTTCAAGCATGTGGTGGTTAAGTAGTATTTTACTTCGTATATCTGCCATCGTCTCATTCTTTCATCCCATGACGAGTCTCTCTCCACAGACGCGCATAAGAGAGAGCCATTTAACCATGTGGGTTTTCAATTCCATTTTAGGGGTCATGGGTTAGGTCATCTGGAATTTTGGAATTCATAATGTTGGTCCTCATAATTGAAATTGGTCCTTGGGATATTTATTTGGTCTCTGGATTAAGAATTTTCCCATTTTTAGACGCCGGAAGTATTCATCTCTTGTTAGCTTGTGGGAATAAGCATGTGGCATTGGGTGCATACCTCACGCTCATCTCATTCTTTAAAGAGACGGTGGGAGGAATTGTGATGCTTTAGACTTTGGTCAAAATTCTTTTATTTATGAAGACTACTCTTTATACTTGTTACTAAATAATATGCGCAACATGATCTTAAGGTTTTGAATCTTCAGTGTTGAATGTATGTTTTCTACTCTGATTTCTCATTCAGTCTGTATGAACTTTTATTATGGGATTTAAAGGTGGAATTTCTGGGTTATGCGTTTTATTCTAGAAGGAGCGGATGATGTGATCTTTACATTGCTTTTTATTTCACGCTATTTCAAGATTCAGATCTTAAACATAATAGGATGCGCTTTGGTAGTCACTTAAAGTTTGAATCTCAACATCAGTTTCCTTAAAACTATAGCAGACGGCGAACTTGCCATAAATTCAGGATTTGTTAATAAATTGTTAAGGAATTCAGGTGAAATGCCGGGATTGATTAATGTTCAGAAAAGATTGCGGTTTACTGTTTGCAGTGCTGCCAAAAATAGTATTATCTCGTGGGTCGGTCGGTGGTGTAAATTCCTTCACTTTATAGTCTCTGTATTAATCTTTCCACATAATGAACACAAACATCATAATATTGTTAATGAATACCATGAGGCATTTTTATTAACACGAGCTATTTTGAACAATCATTGCCAAGTTGAGTGAGTAGCAATAGTGAATTTGTTGCTTATTACAAATTATTTTCGTAATTTCAGAATCAGACTGCATATTGCGTTCAGAATTCGATTGTAATTAATTCATTGAACATTCTTGCTTTAATTAGCTATAAATTCCTTCAAGATACCAAACGAATTTGCTATTCATTCCAATGAATTGGGTGTATAACATGTAGTGCAAAAGATGACGGATGAATGAGACCATGAAAAAAACTCTGTAAAGAGTTGCAATCGGGCTTTTTTAGCAACAGAGTAGCTGTATTTTTTCATAAATGTTTAAAATGAAGCATAAGACATTTTTTATCGAGTGTAAAAATGTACCTAGTAATGTCGGGTCTGGTATTCAGGTATGAAAATTATCATTTATTATTAAGTGCCTGAATTATATTAAAAGTCACTAGTGTACCGTTTCGTTCCAAAGTTCCAAACTTAAGTTTCTAAAGGCTAACTCAACCCAGAAGCAAAAGATCAGAATCGCAACGCAGCTTTTATTTCAAACTATCTGATCTTGATCACGCACGTACATAATATGATATTTAATGATCTTGATTTGTTTCTCCTGTCTTCTTGTGAAGCACCTGAGTGGTTTTTAGACTGCTGTACATTTTTGGGCTCGTGGGCAGATGCTTTGCTACATGATTGTGAGAGATATACAGACAGATGAAGTGTCAACTGATCCTGTGGTCATCTTGTCAATTCGCTCGTTCCACGTCATCCTAAGCTGACAACCCTTTTGACATAAATGGTTTTGTCATAAATCACCTTATCTAGGTCTATAGAAATAATTACTTTCGAATCGGAACTAACTTTAAGCAATATTCAAGTGAGTAAATCTCTTCGTTAATGA
Organism: Isotomurus graminis; assembly: GCA_034696565.1. Taxonomy (NCBI): domain Eukaryota; kingdom Metazoa; phylum Arthropoda; class Collembola; order Entomobryomorpha; family Isotomidae; genus Isotomurus; species Isotomurus graminis. Next base: position 4,900 of record JAQGAB010001414.1, read on the forward strand.
GATCAAGTTAACAAACTTGTTAATCACCATGTTATAAAGTCGCAAAACACTTGGTAGTATATGTGTTAGGCTGTAAATTAAATGTCACCTTGTGTAGTTGTGTGGTTGTAGTTTTCCATTTTTTAGCTGGGATGTCCTACATAAGGTTTCCGTTTTGTTGATATAATACGGAATATTCTGATAGAAATACTAAAACAACGTATTGCATAATCAATTAAACCTTATGTTTCATTTTCTTTCAACAAGCGAAAGTAATAAAATGTAGCGAATTTGGTTAATTCAATACCAGGAGCAGTTTACAGATCATAAAATGCAGTGTTAATATTCCATTTAGAATTGAGAAGGTAAGTAGCAACGAAATTATCAATAAGGGCAGTACTGTCTCTCCGTTTTGGTCATGTTTACAATTACTAAATTGAGACTGTCTTTTAAAAGGAATGAAAAGATTAGGTCAAGATCCGAGTTGTGTTTGAGTACAAATTACAGGATGATATGGCTAAAAGTAAGTTTCACCTAGTGAGGAGTGTCTCTCGATTCTGAATGAATCGGCCATTCAGCGTTCCGTAAATGTCCAGGACATTCATAGAGTACATTTACGGATTTCTCCAGAATTGGTGATGGTCCATTTTACCTACTCTCACACCTCATGAAAAAGTGATTTGATTTCCTTATGGGAAATTTTACTCTATGTACCGTACTGAAATTGACGATAAGGTACGATATTACACAACCTTACTTAACCCATCTACCATCACAGTTCACTATACGAAGCGTATAACTTTTGTCAGCTTCTCATTTGTATACGGGAAACTGTAGCGGATTTCACTGGCTCGCATACACACCGTTTTCTATATTAGGTGTCATACCTAATACGTCCTCAGAGTAATGGGCGGACAATCCCTAAATTGGGATCCTTGGCTTTGGTCTTCAGTTTTAAACTTTAACTCACCATGACCTTTCAGAATTATTACTGAGTAAAACCAATTGAAATTTAAAGAGATAATAAAATTCAAATATTACGTCAAATAAATACTTACTACACATTGTTTGGCAAATGAGGATGAAATGAGTATTCTGTGTAAAACGGTACTGACGTATCCACACCCACTTACAATTTTTAGGGTGGCATTATTATGTTGTGTTCAAGTCACATCTGCTCTCATGCTTCATAAGTATAAATTATTCTGTCTTAAAAGTTTGCAAAAATGCCCTCATTGCTCGTTTGTTGGGTGGTAATTTACATAAATTATTATTCATCTTGGAGGGTTTAGTGATATTGGAATCATTGATGTTGAGAGGTCAAAACTCTTCATTTACTCATTGTCTTAGGTAAACGTAAGTGAAATACGAAATATTATCAGGAGTTTGGTTGCTTCAACAAAGTTAAGATTCATGAGTAGGAAAGGATTGACTAGGCAGGAATAATTTTTGCATGTGAGTGGGTAGTAGCATAGTGATTATTTTATAAAGATTAAAGTAATTTATTAGTACATCCCTGTGCTTTGATTTTTCTCAAAATACTGCTTAATTCTATTACCAAACAGTTAAGCTCAACACATCGGCTGAATTCGAACAGTTTCGTCTTGAAAATGAAGGAAAATGTCACAGATTGGTGTGAATTCGTGATATAGCCGATCGTGTTGAGTAGATTAGTAGTAAAGGAAATTACACACTTCTTGAATTTCACTTGGTGTGTAGTATATAAACTGTATACAATAATCTTGATTCACGCGAGTCTAGTCAGCATCATTTAAGGATCTTTCCTAAGGCATGAAGGGAAAAAATAGAGAAGGAATGATTCACAACAAGCTCTCCAATTCTCCACCGACACAGACGCATACTATCCAAGACCACAGCAGGACAGGCGAGGTCCTGCTGACTATGGGGGCTCCTAATCATTAAGTCGTCACTGGGAAGTGAATCTAATAAATCTTGATGCTGTTTTGCATGATGATGCTAGAGATATCATTATCTTTAAGGACAAGTATGGAGACCTGGGGAACGCATTATAATTAGTGAAGGTTTATAAAGCAAGCACGTCAGCTTGTATGCTTTTAATACTCAATCGAGCATCTCTTTCGGAGAGGTTCTTAATATCGGTTTCAATCTTTAGTACACTATTTAATAACCTATGCCACTTTTCACACATGGTGCATGAAGTGCAATTATTTCAAACCTAAATTCGAATAAATAACCAAATGGTATTACCAGTCAGCTCCGTAGGTTGTAGGTATTTTTAAATGCTCATATGCAACTAAATACATAAATCATAAATGGACTCATAAATTCAAAATACACAATAAGTAGTTGAAGTGTACTGGGTAGTGCAATTGCAGTGATAGTAGCAAGAATTTTTAGCCCGAATTTTCGAACACCATATCGACTGATTAAGGTTCAAATTGTGCAAAAAGTAATTAAAATGTTCCCTATAGTAAATCAAATTGATCACGGTTGTGCGAGTGTCGTGGAATATAGTAAGAAGATTAAGCATTGTTTAGGGATTCGTGTTAGACTCTGAATGTAGCATGATGAATACGAAATTCACTGCCAGGAAGAGCCGACCTCGCCTTCTGGACTTAACTTCATTCTTATTCCTCTCCGTCCTGCACTTATCTAAAATCTTTGTGTACAGAGAAACTCAACCCTTTGGATAATAATCGGCTATTAACACTCCACATATCAAAGCTATCCAGCCGCCCACTCGCATTTCTAACTATTCAGTAGTGTTGTGGCTGTTGTTTTATAAGATGTAGTAACATTTCATTCGAGGATAAAATGTAGCCATTGTTTCAAGGTAAAATACTTGCATGTTATTAATATAATCCCCGTCCTGTCACCTGTGGTGAAGTCAAAGTTATTCGTATTGGTTACACCTGGACCAGTTCAAGTTTATTCTCATAATACGTGCTCGAGATTCAAGACGAATTTGAACCTTTTGAATTGCTTTGGGTTAAAAGAGGAGGATAATCTTGTCATTGACATTTTGTTTAGCTCACTACATAATTCAAAATTAATAATCCCATGGCAGAATGTTGCAAATCATTGATGGATTTAACGATGAGCATTGGTTTGTACGCTCATAATGCACAAGGGACTCAAAATTACATCGTAGTAAAGCTCCTTGTAAAGTAAATGGGTGATTTAATAATAGGCTTTCCAGCAAGAAAATGACATTTTGTGTTGGAAATTTATTAAAAAATATACACATTGGCAAGTTGAAAAAAAACAATTTTTGTATTATAGGCCTACGAACTGTCGACTCTGACAGGGACTCAGGTGATGCTGCTTGTGGCTTCAGAGACAGGACACGTCTACACCTTTGCTACCCGCAAACTTCAGCCGATGATTACCTCCGAAGCTGGGAAGGCCTTGATACAAACATGTCTGAATTCGCCGGATCCTCCAGGTGCTGGAACAGACCCACAGCGAATGTCTGCAACTGGATATGAAGAAACAGAGTTGACCTATGCTGCAGATCCTAACGCATCGGATCATGGGGACACAAAAGTAAGACTTAGTAGCCCTTATTCTGCTCAAGGTCAGCCTCCCCCAATGGGGGCCGGGCTGCACCATTCTCCTTCAGTGTATGGGTCTCCTTTGAACAATAATTACCATTCGAGCCCTGGAATGATGTTTCCACATAGTCCCAGCCCCAACTCAAATGTTTTATACCACTATCCTTCTGAGCCCCAACCACCACAATGCTACTCAGGAGGAATGCATTCTCCAACAAATTCGCCACATCTTGCCCATCTCACCCGATAAAGTTAGCAGAAAGTTTAGATTTACTGTAAGGGGTTTCACAAGAAAGCTTTCTAAGTATGCTAATATCTAAGGTTAAAGTAGAATTTAATTAGAAGTATGCACTACAAGGGCAAAGAAAGTTTAAGACGAGTTTTTCTATTAATGTGCAGAAGAGTAGCGATCCGGAAATTAAATATCCTCTATAAGGAAAGCATTATTTACGCCAGATGTAAGCTTCCGTCTTGTTTGAAAAGTGCCTTTTGGTATTCCTACGGCGTTTATAACCCGAGGAAACTAAACAGTCAACAGACACAGCAATATTTTCTATCAGCTTCTATATGTAGTATTCGAACTGGATATAATGGTACCCATCTCGGATTCTCAAGTCAATTATTAAGACTCGTACAACTACCAAGCACTGAACTGTTATTTGCGACAAAAAAGTAGAATCTCACTCCTGAAATAGCAGATGAAAAAAGCAGTGAATTTCTTTCTTAGTATAGTTAATTTTGGAACTTGAGGACATCCATTTGGCTCCTATCCAGTATTTTAGTTTATAGCGTGTACCGAATGTGCAAGGTGTTGCTGTTGTCTGCTTTTAGACCAAATTTAGGGCATTTTTCTACATTGACGGCTATACTTTTTACACCAACTGGAGGATGTTTATTGTCCAAGTCTGATTAGGTACCATTCTTATTATTCTTGGAATGATTTGAATGAACCATTGGGCAGAAATGAGACAAAGTTTATATGCTAAATTCGTTACTTGAAGGAGATTTAGTCAGAGTAAATAAGTTAGGAACTATATGGACCAATACTACTTATCTGATATAACAAGCATCATGATGGTACACCAAAGTCGTTCATGATACATGTTATACTTAACGGTTTACGGTAGATTATTTAACATATTGCTTAACAATTTCAAAGCTTTACTCGCAATAGGGTGCTTGTTAGACTGGAAGATGAAAGCCACCTGCCATTTGTGGTTGGCCCTGATTCCCGAATCTCGAAGTAGTGTTAGGTGCTTTCTCTCAGCGTGCCTTATAACTCAAACTCGTGTACTACTTTTCCTAGTGTACGGTGCCATCAGCGAATGACCCATAACATTCAACAGTGATCTGAATCAGCTTGTAAAGAGGTTAATACCAAACCTAGAGAATACCAAAAGCTGCTTGAATAGATTTGAGCTTGATATTGTATCCTATATATAAAATAATCAAGGAAGAGTATGAATTAAGTAACAAGATAGCTGCAGTTAAGATTATTTATAACTCATGGTTCGAAGTGTTTGGGATTGTGGGAATTCGGTTGCAGTTTGCCTGTCCGATAACGAAATGATGTATAGATCTACACAGCAGGGTCATAAATTCCAACCTTCGGTTTTCATAATCATTAGTGGCCCTCCTCGTTGGGTAATTAATCGAAGTACCACAATGAAGTGGGAGTGATGGGAATAAATAATGATTCCCATTAAACACGCGTAAATTAAAACTGTTTAGACCAGGTTTACATCGAAATGATGAAAGTATTCCAACAGATTGGCTACAAGTATACTGCAAAATGGTTAGATGCTAATAAACAGCACCACAAATGAGACAAATATTCCAGGTGTAACTTGTAGCTATTAACTATAGTGACTACTACTGATCTTCCGCGTAATGAAACCTGTGAACTTCTGTTCTTGTACCAGCGTGAGAATTCTGAAAATCAATTAACCTTTAATTACTTAAGATTAGCTTCTGATGTGAACAGGCAATATTTAGTTACTGACACTAAAACTTTGTGAGACATTTATGACCACCGGTTATGGCTCTTGGGTTTTATGACTGAGAAATGGTGCACTGTGCTCCTAGTGCTTTCAACACATTATAAGAATTATTTAAATACCCATTTTTGAATCTTTAAATTGAGGATTTGTGCCAAATTAAAACAATAAGTGACGTAAGAGGTGTGTGTGTTACAATAACCTTTTCCTAAAGTATTATTCGTTATGTTCAATGTTTGGTTTTAATAATGGTTGAAGTTGTGTTTATTCAAACTTTCGAAACACAGTTTATTGTAGCTTCATATTTCAATCAGACGTCTTAAGTAGTTCTTGATCATAAAACAAGCGTATCTGAAATCACAAACGATCACGGAGAGTTTCTCTATTAATCGTCCAATACAAAAATATAAATGTAACATGATATGATTCCTTTGAAATCTGTTGCACTGTTTTTACTGGACTGAAAGACGTTTTATAGCTTCAGTGCATCTTTTGGACATTCCAATGTGACTTTTTGGGTACAAAGACGTTTTTACGAGCCCAATCGTCCTTCCTTACAACAGTTACAAGTGAGCCATTATTGTTAATGCATACGTTGTACGTGTAGGTGTCTGAATAGTTCTAAACTGAAGTTTCACTTCTTTATGTATTCCTTGGAGTGTTTGTCGTGATGATAAGATGTCTCAAATTGACAGTAGGAAGGGTTGTAAAGTGTCATGAAAGTAAGTCAGATTTATAAATTAAACATTTATAGTACTATTCTTGAGGGATTTTAAATTGTAGTGCACCACAGAATGGAGTATCACGAGTACGGTACAAACTGATTCGTATCTCTCTATTCACATCATTGAATTGATACACACTTATATTTGAACTAGCTCAAAGTGAAGTATGGCTTACAGCGTGACAAGAAGTTTGGTTTTATCTCAAACAGCTATGAACAGCATTAAAGTTTGGTAAGATTTGGTCGGGCTTAGTATGAAGGGAGTAGATTTATAGACAATCTAACTAGAGTAAAGAAAATGAGCCAAGTAAAGAACAACACATTTACTTGAGGCTCTCATTTAGCTGATTTTGACTTGTGGAGTCCTCAATAGAATAAATTGTCTAGAAAGTCTTTCTTCTAGGCATGTTCATTTGTTCTGTGTTTACCCAATGCAGACTCCTTCTGTTTGTATTATTTCACTTCAGGAATTATCTCACTGCTTGGCAAATGAAGGTTCGTATTCATCAAGTAAATCGAAACATTGCTGTGAGTGTTCTCTCTCCATCTTTACTGAAATGATGCTCTCAACTATTGAAGTATTGTACACAACACGCCTCTCTTCAGTTTTAGATTAGAGCAAGCCCTTAGTACACACTACAGGGCCTATTCTGTGATGAAAGCGATTCTGAGAGATGACAACAATTAAATCCATTGTCAAATTGATGAGCTGGGTGACTTGACTATTTGAGACTTGATTGAGGAGTGAACAAAGGAAACAGAATAATGTTTGCGTTGAATTCTAAAATGAAATCTGCTAAATCTTCAAAAGTATTAACAGTCAGTCGTACTGTTTTGCTAAGGCTTCATTTTTTCACACTTCATCGATAAAGCGTTTTGCTATGAAATCTCTACCACTGACGAAAAATATCCTGATAAACTAATCGCATTTCCTATTTCCATTTTTCATCTTAATAAAGGGCTTAATTGTAAAAGTGAAGCTTATAATATCTCTTTTCAGTCAAAGAAATTTCTGCATGTCGGCATATGTTTGTTACTTACAATTAGTGTTTGTAGCTAGTTGCTCAAATCAAACTCATCTAAGGACATTTCATTTTATTCCATTTTAAGGTAGACAGAATAGTTGACAATCAGACAGTTGCTCAATCAAATCATCGCATGTTAATTTAAATGATTTGCCAATCATCAATGCACTTAGATGAAGCAACACGTATATAAAGTTGCTCATTGGGTTATTGTTGATATTTCTTGTAAATTGAATATATATATTCAAAATACAACGTGCACAATAGACTTTTCTCATTACACATTATATATTTATAGGGGCCACACATATCGTCCAGACAGGACAGATGCCATTGTGCCTGTGATTGTCGTGACATTTCTCACAAATATTCACAAGTTGAAAGCTTTATTCCAAACACACATAAATCTGCATTAATCTCTCACGTTTGGTAGGACCCAGAAGAACAGTGCAAATGAGATCATGCAAAATTAACTAAAACCAGAAATATTTCGTATTGCAAGTTCATTTTAGAAACATACTGTCATAAGACCTTTCAAGCGTAAGAGGTATCATGCAGTAAAAAGAGGATGAACATGAAGGTATTCTAGCTACAAACATTTCAAGACGGTTGCTAGACAGGCATTATATTTGTACGTCAAGTTTTCATCGGAAGCAATTTACTCTTCGTGTCGGTGTGCAGAGCAACTTAACCTAGACGAGTCCGATAGAGTCTGAAGAACTAGTAGAGTTGAAGACTATAATTTGAGTCTATCAACCAAGGCTATCATGATATCTTAGTACATACTAGTTAATAAAAAGATGCTGTCAAACACCAAACTACTTTTTGATGATGGAGAGTGTTGTCTCGTGCCTTGAGAAAAGTGGACAATCCCGTCCTCCCACGTGCTGCTTATTATACAATCCGCAATAACAACAACATGTAGGAATACATAAATGTAATTTACATAAAATCTTTTTCCCCGTAGGCCTGCCTGTTATTTCAGATTAGTATATTTCGAGGGAAAAACTTTTCCTCTCGCATCTTATTATCTTTTAGTTTCTCAACAGAATGTCTATTTCAATCATGACTTATAGACTGTATTTTTACATCTATACTCCAAACACTTCTACTTGCGTAAGCACGTCAAGCCAAAGCCCTTGCAGCTTTCCTTTCACTGTTCAATGTAATTGGATAAATTATTCGTGCGGTTGTGGCTTCATATTCTGTGGTTGTTTTCGGGGTTTCACGTAAGTCGAACATCTACGAAACAGTGGAGAGTGAGATTAACTTTCGGCCAAGGTAACTGAAAGTTTGAATTAGCAACGGAATGAAGCCACTGATTATGAAGATCGTAGGTAAAAGGCATTTACTTCAGACATATATGGAAAGAAAGGGGTGTTTTAGGACATCGCAATCACAAGAACGCACATTGAGATAGTTTTATTTGATGATTCCCATCCAGCATCCTAATTATTGCGATAGAGAAACAAGATAATTATCGAGTCGGTGAGTTGTGTACTTACTTTAGCCTCTTTTGGCAATGGCATTGGCATTTGACGTGATAAATCGAAAAAGTGCAGATGTATTGAAATTATCAAAACCACTAGCACAATGGTAGAAGAATAAGAAAGCGATCACACAGGTCGCTGTCTCATCAATTGAAACAGAACCTGCTATCCATGGAAGAGCGCATATCGATTTACAAGACCAATATGGACTTATTAACCACTAGTATGGTAGTTGTTTAGCTGATTGCATTGTTAACCTTAATTTGATGAGATTTATCCTAATTAGAAAATAATAGTAGATTGGAGTTTAATTTTAATGAACTTTTAAAAAGCCATTATCTCTTGGTTTGAGGCATAAGTTGCCTCAAACTTTCATTCATTTGAAAGGAACATGGATGAACTCTTTACTGAGATTTTTCATTTCCTTCTACACTCTTCTGTGATTCCGTATTTGGTTTCTTTTAACCAACTTGCCTGATTCCTGCGATATTTAGGGTTTTTATGTGTTTCTGTGAGGTCTTGTAATCATCTTCATTCAGTGTCAGCTCCGATTATCCTCCAGCCAGCGTGAATTTTACGACCAGAGTTGAATAAAAAATATCTTATTTGCATTTCTGAAGGGATCCACAACCCATGAAAAAACATAAATACTATATCCGTTGTTTTACTCTTTACTTGCGTCTTTAAAAGAAACTCATCTTACTTCACTTACTGCATTGCAACTACAAGTACTGCAAGTATCGTGGGTGTTTAATTAGACTTTTGAACCATGAATTTATTTCAGAACTTTGACCTTAGAGGTTGTGGGGGGATGTAACAAGTATTAAGTAGTCAATAGCTGAAACAGTCTCCAGTTTTACGGGTTGGTTAACGAAGACCAATATAACATTACTAATGGGCACATATTCAGTTGATTCCCACATGAAACAGAAGCCACATGAAAACCTGTTCATCTTTAGTGGACTTAAATTACTGTGGAATTTAAATTGCAATATTATCGCAAGACAAGATTACATTTTTATATAATTAAGTGCCATGCATTTCTCTGATAAAATGATGATTAACTCGCCATGTATATCTAGATCAATAATTTAACTAATGAGCAATATTATTTTAAACCATTTAACCACGTAAACTTAATCATTCGCTACATTTTTGTAACCAACCTCGCACAACCTGTGATATACCACAATTTAACCAAATTTTCTAATAATAACCATCAATACTATAGCCTACATTTAGTTTCTACAATCTTTATACACACTTTCATTTTTACTGGATGAGATACAACAGGATTAGGAATAAAAATACTGCGAACTTTTACATTCACAGTGGAAACAAATAGATGTATGTTTAATAATGGCTTCGCCATGAATATACGAGTTAATTTCGGGAAAAGAAAGACAGTGCTGAGTACAATATTAATATTCATGTTCGTTCCAACATTATTGTTAAGAATCGCTCCTCCATTAATTTTGTAGATTAATATATTTTTAAGTATTTGTAAATAAATATCATTTTGCCCACAAACATCCTTGAATCCAACCTAATTTAAACTACATGTTGAAATATATTCACATTTTGTGCGTGTGCTTTTGTTAGTTTCAATAATAATAATATTGTGTACATAAATAAGGATGTATTTTGCATTTTTGTTTTCTATACGTAGAATAAAGTTCACATCAGTTTCTTCTCAAGAACGTAATTTAAGTAGGTGAGTACAACTACATGTAGGAAGACTTATTTGGGTTTAGTATGATGTTACATTTAAGAATTGAACAACAATTCATTAGTCTATTACACTGGTGCAGATGTAATTTGAACCCTTGCCTCTTCTCAAGTGTCATGTAAAAGAAAGGGTGTTAGTTCTTGCCTTGAATGATTTGCTAAAAGGTGTGTGTAGTGAGTGAGTCCTGTTGTTGACTTCACATTCAAACATTGAGAATCATTCAAAGAGATACTGTTATCGTCTCAGCTTTTTTATCAACTCATGAACATTACTACGGTACTGTTTTGTATTATTTTGTAGATTGTGATAGAATTTATGTTAATTTGGTATGACTATGTGCTCTTTTTTGTTTTATGAGGTCTTTGTAACGATGATAACTTAATGGTTTAACCATAAGACTTCTCATAGAAGAGGGAGGAGGGGGATAAAGGAGATGTAATGGTACAGAAATGCACTTGTGACTTTGTCTTTAGTCTGTAGTTTTCATTTCGTGGTGCAATCTAAAGTTTAAATGTTACGTGTATCACAGAAAAGTGAAAGGCAATGATTTCACAGACTTTAGTAGTGTCAAAGATTCTTGAACTTTTGTGGAACTAATCGTTTCTATATGTATGGTAATTACTCTTGTAATTAATTGTCTTAAGTAAGGGACTATGAGTTAATTTAGTGTATTAAAGTATGCGTGTTAAAATAAAATAAAAAAGTTTTGAAAGAGATGTGAAGAAGAATAATGAGGATGAGGGTGCACAATGTCTCTGATGAATGCGAGCGAAATCTTTTATTGTTTTTGTATGCTCAGTTGGCGTAAGTCGAAAGTCTACCTTTCAAAGAATCTTGAGTGGTACGAATGAATCAACTTTTTGTTATATGCAGAAAATGACCATCTAATCATGTCTATGACTAATGAAAAAGGGTGGTACTCCCTACAATTTATTTTACATTTGATTTGTGTAAATTTTTGTTTGGGTGGAGTTACTTAAACTATATTGAGAGAGAACAGCCACCGTGTTGGTGGAATTTTTGCAGCGAACAATAAAACTATCATTAGGAAGTTTGTTCATTCTTTTTTGCTCACATCTTCTCGGATTTCCCTGATGATATAGTGTTTAAGTAGC
>JAQGAB010001415.1:0-16489 GCA_034696565.1 Isotomurus graminis
CACTTTGTGTTTCATGGGAACCATTATACTTCTCGTTTAAATGATTAAAGGAAAGATTCTTATCCATACGGATAGCCTCTTCCATGATATGTAAGCTGTATTTATTTAAACAAATGACAAGACAACACACTGTTCTATCAATATTCCCAAAGAATTGAAATGCGGAGTAAGAGATCTGATTTTGATGGAATAAATATGACTGTCCTTATAACAAATAATGACGTGAGTCAAGTGAGACCTTTGCAAGATAAAAGCTACAAAGCTCTTCCTATAATGAAAGTCAGCAGGGAGAAAGAGTCTGGGAGAAAGTCAATTGCACACTGACTAGACATACCAGGCACCCTCCTTACACTTTTTGTTCTTCTTCCACATTTAACGCACACAATCTAAAACTCTCCAGACTCCCAAAAACCGAATGCTCTTCATTATATTAAAGGTTTCGTATTCATAAAATGATACAAATGCTGCAATAAATAAATAACCCAACCTCCAATATCATGATGTTTCAATATCATCTTTAGGTGTATAAAAATCAACTTATGTATTTACTATACTCTACATTCAACTATTGTCCACGTGGACAGTGTCGAGTGTATGACAGTCAATTTCATACCCAACACACCGCAAACATCAACACGTCAAACAATACAGCAAACTGCTTGGTCAGATTTAAATGGATTATTCTTATTAAGAAGCACTTAAAAAGTGGTATGACAAGCATGTCCGTTCTGACATGAAATTGTGATGTTTAGACTAAACATTACAGGCACAATACTTTTGAGGACATGTATAAACTGTAAATGTCTATGTAATTGGAGGCAATAGAGAAGAGTCACGTAAAAATCCTCTATCAGATTTTATTTTATTTAACAAAGATTTTAAAACAGATTTTCTACATTCTTTAATAAACCTGCTCTGAAAAAGATTATCTGTAAAAATATACTACGTAACAAAGTGTATCAAAACCGACCGAGGCTCAAAAGCAAAAAACTCGGATTCGATTGACACCTTATATAACCTTGGGCTAAAGATAAGTTTACATACATTAGTGTATGTCCAGCTGGCCTGGCGCTCTAAAATTGGAAGGTAGTTAAGATACTGGCACTAAGTCTGGGCTTATTTAGGAGGAATCATCAACGAAGAACCTAAGATACTACTATTACCTTCAGCACCTACTACTCCAAGATGACCATTTGCAAAGTATGCAATCAACTCACGCGAATGAACCAATTCATGATTGATGTGGAGACTAACTTTCTCTCACATAAACAATCTTCCAATATACAATCATACCAGGAGTTTCACCAGATGCAAGCAGAAAACAGTTCTAAGTGCAGAGTGTGTACTAGGCTAGTACCTATTGACTGTGTGAATTGCAAAAGAACTAACAGAATGAAAGTCCTACTAAAATGCAACCTAAGTGCCAAAGAATACCATAGAATGTGTCACAATAAAACATATTCTGGATGTTTCTGTGAGCAGAGCGAATGGTGTTGCTGTGAGTGTAGTGAGTTTAAAGAAACTATTATGAATGGTGCAAGTAATCATAACATTAACTCTAATCTACACAAAGGAATACGAATAGTGCATCTTCATATTTAAGACATTTTAGCTAGAACTAAGCTACAAGAAATCAAATCCCTCATCAAAAGCTATAACTTCGATATGTTAGATATACAGATTACTTCGTATAAAAGGTATCAACATAAACTCCAAGCTTCATTTTCAAGCAGTAACACAAAACAGTCAGACCAGTGGTAATGATAGTCAACGTGATTTTAGAATTTTTAATGAAGACATCGGGAGATCTAAAAGCAGTCATGTGATCAAACACATTAATAAGACAATGGATCATTACCAATTAACAACAAGTTGCGAATGTTATGTGTGCTTACTACTCAAACTGGGTGACTGATTATATTTTTCCTAACAATAGTATTTCTCTGTTAGAAGAACTCCATCATCAGCAGAGCAAATCCGACACCGCTCTAGAGTCTACTTCGGCTTATTGGATCACCTAAGTTGTCTTGCAATACGTTGTCTATTTTCAACTTTGCGATTGAATAACTCCTATAGTTTTCATCTGATCCAGCTACAATTTGGCGCAATCCTTGAAAAAGCGATTGGAATTGTCCCATTTCTGAACTATAACACACTCCAACAAGAAAATTACGAAACAGAAGTACAAGTCATATGCATGTGGAGTCCAAGCAGGTGGACATGATGATTTCGATAAGATTTTGGGGTAATGAGTTATCACTCTTCCGTCACAATCCTCTCTTGAGAATGATCAATTGACCTTCACACCAAAATACTCATGCATGGACTAAGCGACCAACCTTAGTCATAGATAAACGTAACCTACCTAAAAGAGGAGCGAATATCAATGACCAGTTGATTTTAGCGTAACAAGGAACACAAGGCATATTGAGAGTTAGCATAGCAAAAACTGAGCTGAAATGCTACTTCTCCTTTTGCTCAAGTCACGCGTTCGTGTTTCTCCTACATTTTCCCTTTTACTTTCAGTCTTGTATATTGGATGAAAAGTTACGGGGGCAAACTGAGACAACAAACTGAGCTCAAAGCAACAGTTGGATATTCACTTCTGGTCACCAAAGCATAAATCATTATTACACTCCTGTCTAATTATTTCTTCTTCTTCGGGAAGAAAACATTTGTGTGTAAAAGCTTTCTATTTGTTGATACCATTTCATAACAGTATTTAGGATTAACTTAATCATATGGTTTGTTTCATAAACCTCTGCACACTCGGTAAAACGTGTGCAGATGTAGGACATGAGAGACTTTGCATATTAAGGAAGAAAACTACGACTCCTACATTTCGGTGTCTACTCCAGATCTTCCTTTTAATATTGATTTTTACCGGACTTCCAATTTCTCGGTCTCTCTCACTGCATCACCCTTTTTGGGTTTTATACCTGGAATGCTAGTTAGCCTAGTTAGAGACTACAGACGTAAATAGTAACTTCCTGAGTCCTGAGAAACCACTCCTACTTCTGAACTACCATCCTTTAATTTGATACTTAAAAGTGTACGAATCTGAGAATTACGATCTCGCATTTCCTCGCTTAGCAAAATGAGTAATTGAATTACTTAATTCAAGAACTCCTCTTTGAGCTTAAGGCACATATTCGATGTATGCACTTGTTGTGAATTGTATGTTTATACAAAGAATGCTACACTTAGATTACATCGCAAAAACGAAACTACATATTCTAACAGGTGAAAAGTCAAATTAGATGGAATAGTTATATGTTTCATTGAAAGAATAAATAGAGTACCTTATAATTGTAGTTAATTTCATATTTATTCCAAAGTAAAACTACTGTTGTTATACTTAAGCACTGATACAATGAGTTGGCCCACAATCAAACATTTTCATACATAAAAACAAAGTTCATTCAGATGTTATGATACATGCTATCAATCATACCTTAAAATCCTGTGAATCAGTTTTACAAACATTATAAGTTTTCACAATGGAAAAAAAGTTATTCATGCTACTTCGGAATATATATATATGTTTAATAACGTGTAAAAATGTGTTGCTGTTTTGAATAACTAACTTTGCATTTGGGTCTTAAGACTTTCTCTAATGAAGTCCTACTAGTCTCTCGATTTGTGTTATAGAAACAAACATTAAGATGGAAGGCATACTGAAAAATGAGCATCGGAAGAACGAGTTACACACTTGTTGATCTCACAATGTCAGGCTCATCTTGTCAGGTCAATTCTGCCGTGTCTCACATTGCCTCTTATAGATTGCGTCACTACGCGTACCAAACACGTGTACCTTTTTCATGCGCTGAGTGAAGTTAGATTTCATACCATTTCACACAATCCTTTTTAAAGTATACATGAATTTTCACGTATTTTACTCCCAATAAAACACAAGTAATATACCTTCCCTTGAAATCTTCATTTGTTCAACTGTTTTTTAAACGTAGCAATGTGGAAAGTTGTGTAGAGTAAATAAGTAAACTACCATTCATTGCTGTGATTTTCGCTTCCTGACAATTCCTATAATGAAACTTTTTTGTGTGAATAGAATACGCTATCATGTTTGCTGCTTGGCTTTAATATTATTTTGATGAAACTTATACATGAACATGTTTTTATTTCACCTGTACATTGGACAAGTAATTGTATGATTCCTTTTATGCAAACAAATTCGTATACGTTAATAGAATTTTCCCAAAACCTGATATGATTTCGTAGACGCGCATAAAGTGTCATTACAGGAGAAATATATAAAAGCAATAGTTACGGCGATGTTCAGTATTCGGCTCAAATAATCACTGTTTTGATATTAATAAAACGCACACAACAATTCAGGAGCTTTAGAAACCCAAAACAGCCACTGTTAAGTACGCAACAACCTAAACTACCGTGATATGGGATGAATAAGACAATTAAATAAAGTGGTTTCCAATTTTAGTTTCATTGACACTATTAAAAGCCACGTGAGTTTCATTGGTTTAGAGATTTGTATGCAAACGAAAGAAATGATACATTATGTTTGTTCAAATTAAACAAATCCAATTAAAACACAACTAATATGCAAAAATTCCTAATGCTTAGTAACAAGAGATAATTTTAATAGCTTGCATGTGCATACATACAAAGAATGAATTGAGCGAGTCTTATTGAATATAATTGTAAGAGGATATGTGATCATTCGTGCTCAAACTTCACTTCTTCACGTTGTCATTAGTCCCCCTTCTCTTCTTGCTTTACAAAAACCAAACAATCCAAGACAGAAAGGTCTCAGTACTTTCCAATTCACTTCTCTTCAACTCCTCATCCCAATACAGTTTGCTCTTAAGGCTTAAATTTGCTAATCTAATTCCAGAACTCATTAAATATACACATACTAAGAATTGGAAGAAAATCTTTGGGAGACTCTTTCTATGCAGAAATGTCACGAGGCAAATTAGTCTTAGTTTGCTCACCGCTCCATTCCTTAAATGATTAGATTAGCAGATGCTTAATTGAATTCTGTAGAATAATTCAAAGAATTGTGGTAGGATACTTTAACTACGTGGTATACTCCAACGGATGGCCAAGAAAGCCAGTTGCTGTCATGACTTTTGGACAAGAAACTCAAAAGAATAGGCTAAGTTATGATAGTGTTGTTTCTACTCCTTTCTCTTCGAATATTATTTGTAAATTCTGGACTTCTTACAAACCTAATCAAAAACTGCCAAAGTAGTTCCAATTTCGTAGGATTTCTCTCTTCAACACTTCGCTTCCTCTCTAACTGTGGAACTTCCTTTACTCTAAATATCACTGGAAAATAACTTCGATTCCTTGCCTAGCCTCTTTATATCGTTCTTCTTGCGAAAAGAAAACATCCAAATAATTAAATGGGAGCATTGGTAGACTTTGCAGTTGTCAATAACTTCCTTGGCAAAAAAACACAGCTCTCGCATAAAAATAATGAAGCTTCGGACTGCTGATAATAATATTTGGAGTTTTTAAAACTGTTTTAAAATTTTACTATACTGTCAAGAAGGTGACCTCACTGCTCTGTCAGCACTGGGAGTTATTGCCCGGTCAGCAGTGACACATCACTGTTGTGTCCGCATTGTTATGTTGCTGTGAAAAGTTTGCTAATAATATGTATCATCTTATGTCTATATAAATGAATGAATAATAAAGGATTAAGACAGGCAACTGCAGGCAGTTGAGTTGGACAGTTAGTCAAGGAGCTCAAGCTTTCGCTCACACTGCTCACTCACTCCACTTGATCACAGTTAACTCTCACTCGTCTCCTTATGCATAAGCATGTGACAAGCACAACACAGCACACTCACATAGCCATCAACTATAAATCCTAACAAAATATAACACCTGTTAAATATTAATACCATATTACTGGTCTCTAAATATGTACGTATTGCTCAAAATCCTTACATAACGTTTAGCACTTGCCAAACACAGTGAGCTCAGAGTAAGCAGGTTTAATATAATAAATGAATGATTGAATAAATGAAGTCGCTCAAGTAATCCAATCTGTATGGGGTGCGCGATAACCTGACAACGACGCTGCACGCTGGCTAATTTTAAATTTCGGGACCTTAGAGTTGAAAACACGAAGATGAGGATCACTGGCTGTATCACTGGAACCATTGCTTGAGTTAATATCCTGGGAAATTTGAAACTCCGTATCAAGTTAATCTCTGCCGGCTAGAGATAATCTGATGTCGGTCAGGTCCAAACTGTCACTTCAATGGAGTTCCAAACACTGTAGGAGTTGCTAACATGAAGAGAGTTCCAGGTAGATATTGAATGTCAGCTTCTATTTTCTGATAATTAAAGGCTGCTTAGGTATGTATGGTTGTCGAAAAGTACTTAATCGTCAACATCCAGGGAGCTTGAATTGCAGGCAATAGATAGTGGCTGGGGAAAGAATTTTCTTCTATGTAATCAGATGGATAGCGTAAAATTAGAATGGAATAAATCAAATTATGGCATTAGTATGTATACGTGAGATTGAAAGGTGAATTTCTGTTTGAGCAGAAGAACTTGTGTAGACTCTTTGAAAGTGTTGATGTTGTCAGGAGCTTTAACGAATTGTGACTGGAGAAAAGAAGTAGGGAGATGGAAACAAGGAATCCACAGGTTGACGAAAAGAGTGGGAGTTCGGAGAAAGAGAAGTTCATATGGGTTAGATTGAAAGTCGTTGTGGTCTCAAGTCCTCTGTAGATTATTTAATTTTCCGGGAAACACAATCTAGACTAGAGACAGTGGACGACTACTTCACGAGGTTTCTTATTATGATTACTTATGCTGAAACCTGCTCAAGCTGCTAGAAAAGGAAAGCAGAAAGTAGGAAAAGATTTTGAGAAGGTGTTGATGGTAACTATGTATAACATCGGTGCTTGTACACCTGAGTTTGGCCAGTGTCTTATGCTTAATCTACTCATACGAAGAGCCTATGTGTATAAGAAATTGTGTAGACAGCAGAGTCCAAACGGGGCTTGGCTCCTCTCCACATCTTTCACAGTCACAAGATATTAATATATAGAGAAATGTCTTGTATAGAAGTTTGATATCGACGCAGCCGGGTGCCTAAATGGGGGTGAACGGTGCTTAAATAGGAGTAAACCTGAAAAAATTATGTTGCTATGGAAAATTGGTAGATTAAGTGCTACAGACACGTATTACCTTAATTTGTATGTGTCGCCGTTCTTCCCCGTAGATTGTTTTAAGGGAGCATTAGAGATTAAATGAGATGATGTGTTGAGTGGAAAGATGAGGTGTGGGAAGAAAAGAAAGAGGAGCGAAGAAAGAGAAATTTCTCTATCTCCCTTATTATTCTGTTTCCTTTATCTCCGTATCTACTCTTTCCAAACACAAGAAACACAAAAAATGTAACATTGGTCTAGATAGGAAATTTTTACTTTTTCTCTCCTCTCAACTTTCTACTCGCAATCTTCCCTTAACAAATTAAATTTTACTTCTCCCTTCCAACAAAATGCGGAGAAGAACGGAGATACATGCATATTAAGTTAGCTCATAATCTATACAATTCCAAAGTAAACCGGACAAAGAAGCGTATGCTTTTTGCACGGGTTTATTGGCAGTAAACCAATGATATCACTTGCTCACTATCAACTAGCTATTGGACCGACACTGATCCTCGTGGATTTGAGACTGAATGATAGAGGTTTCATTCACTAGGTGTCTTATAAAACAATTATATTTATATCTACTTTAAAAAGCTAATTGAATTCATCACACTAGAAAAACTATTTCAATGTTTATCTCTTCAACATTAGACATTCGTTAAAGTCATGACTGCAAACCCATTCAAAATGACTGACTTTGTCACACACCATCCACGAGTTAAGATTGATTGTAGGGCAGCAACTTCCCATGAGCACGGCATGAACTACCTGAAGACACACTGCGAGAACTGCTCCTCCAGAGAGACGCAAAAACCACCGGAAATTCAATTAGGGACTGCCTATTCAAAGCACACACAAAGTCATGAACTCCTCAACTGGAAGGAGAGGAGAGAGTTCAAAGAGAAAAGAAGGAAAAGATCAATACTATTTGGACTACAAATTTTGTTCCCCTTTTTCAAAAGTACACATGGTGGTGATGGATATGGGGATGATAATTAATGTGAGATGTTTCTTAGATCTGTACAACTGATAACCATAGCTGTGTAAAGTGTTAGAATGATGAGATGGCAGTGGTTCTTTAAAAGCTTGCGAATTAAATAAATATAATACTTCCTACCCGTTCAAAAGCAGATGTATGCTCAATTGATATGCATACAAAATCTTTGCATCGGGTCAGAATTTTTGCTGAATTACAGTTTTTATGGCATTCATATTTCGCAGCATAAAATTTTAGCTTAGCCGAATGGGGCTCACCGTATCAAGCAGTATCTCTTCCTATTAATTTTCTGGCAGGAGGAGAGAGTTTTTTATATAATACTCTATCGAGGAGGTAGAATCGAAAGATAGTTATTCGATTTTGTCATGTGGTGTGAAGAATTCATGACGACTTAGTTCTCCTACTGAAATCCATATTCAGAAAGTGTTTCCTCAAACCATTCTTTGTAGGTTTTATTTCGCCTACTGCTTAAACAGAACTATTTTCAATTCTTCTTGTTCCGATCACCATAAATTTCCAGCCTTGTATTTGCTTCAAAGTTGTTGTAAGTATTCATTTACTTGCAAAATATCAGAATTATATTACATTAACACCTCAGTAGTCTTAACGGTAACATCGGACATGAGGTTTAATGCAAATGTGGTAGGACATGCACAAAGCTTGTAAAAGTAGGTTGCTCAAACGAGATTTTTGGTATTTGCTTTTAGTAAACTGAGGATACCAAGAAGTGTAATTTGAAAGAAACATCGAACAACAGAATTGTGGAATAAAATTAAGTGAATTGTGGGAAGACTAGCCCAGGAGGAATGGAAGTTGTACAGATGCATTTAACCCCAAAGAATTAAAATGGTCACGTTAGTAGCATTTCGAGAGTTCTGAAGTTCAATATTTAGTTGTTGATTAACTGAATAAGAGCAGAGGGAGATCATAAAGACAACAGATAGGAAAGAATGTCGTTTCTTGGAGAAAGTTATTGGAAGCAGACAACATAGACTAGTAGAAGGAGGTGCTTAAGGAAGTAAATGATTTTAGGAATTCGAAGAAGGGAATTTTGATACAGATCGACGAGGATTCTTTTGAGATATGATGTACTGGATTTAGTGAATAGTTGAACAAATTTCACTTTCTCTGTTAAGGAGAAAGTTTGGTCAAAGGGAAAACAACAAGGTTGCTCCTTTATACTTTAAATTCTTACTTAACGATATTTTACGCACGCATGTATGCGCCTGATTTTTTTTCATTTATAACAATACAGCTGCTAGTCTTAAGATGATTTGTTGGATATGCTACTACGACTTTTGTATCAACTTAAGATGATGATTTGCTCGATTGAAATGGTATGCTGCATTAAACTCATTGCACTGGAGTGGAGGATTTCATACGTACGTCATAAATCATGTTGGTCAGATATCATCTACTTTTTACAGTTTTAAAGTTTAAATGAATATCAAATGATGTTTGTCAATTTCGCAGCGTTCTGTTTCACTTTTATGATATAAGTGCACTTGATTACATTATAATACGTAAGAGGAACTAGCCTGAATGACATAAACGAATATTCTGTATACTTCCTGGCCTAGTTGCTTCACATAATCTAATTCCGATTGAGTGGAGAAGGAAATATCCTTAATTCAGGTTTCCTAAAATTCCTTCTTTGACCTAAATTATGACTCAAGCAATGCCTTGTCACGGAAAACAATTCCTGCGTCTCTTCAGACTTCAGCTGGATCTCAGTTTCGTCGGTTGTTTCATCAGTTTCACTTCATTCCCAATTTTTATTTCAACTTTCTTACGGGGGATTGGTGTATTAGCGCCAACCAAATAATATAAGTAAATATTTCTGAAGATAACATTAGTCTCAAATACAAGTGGAAGATATTTTTTAAATATCGCACATTGAGGAAGAGCCGGTGGCTATGGCCAGTGCATCAACTAAGCGGAAAAAAAACAATTATGAATTTTACGTAGGGGCCGAGAACGCAATGAGATGGTCCGCTTTGCAAAACAAACACAAATTTACCACTTCATCGCTCTTTGGAGACATCGTCCTTGAACACATGCAAAGAGTTGTAACGTGAGTTGTCCATTTACGTTTTTATACCAAGTATTTCAACCCAATAGCTTGCGTTATGTGCATTTTCTTTAGGGATTGGGAACACGCGTACCAAACGGTAACTCAAAAATCCCCAGGTCAATACCAGTGCATCACGAGATTCCAGTGGGTTAATAGGACATACCAGCCATTCAACGCATTTGGCCACAGACTTCCCTCTTTAACCTTGAATAGGAGTGAGATAGCTAAGAATAAGGCAATCATGATAGCCAATGACGAGGCTTTCTTTGCTACTCTGATCAGAATACCCAGTCCAGTTCAAGCTTTGGATCTGCAGAACAACATGCCACAAAGGGACATGCATCGAAAGCCCTCCGAAGATACCAACCTTCAACGGTAACATCTAAAATATATTTGGATAAGTAGACTTGCGGCAGAATTTACGTAGGATCCATCAACAAACTTGAGTTCAATAAATTGAGGGCCAGGTTAGGGTTCAAATCGGGTCTTGAACTTGGGGGCTTTGTTTTGAACCACATGGAAGAAATGTCAAGGTGAGTAACGGTCTGCATATGACCATTGTTGTACACTGAAATATGTAAACACTCATGTGTTGTGAATTTTACTGAATAGGGATTGGGAGTACATGTACACTATGCTTGACCTGACAGGACAATTAGGAGCTCTAAATGGCAAAGCTCTCCGTTGGAGAGAGTGGGGGGTTAATGATTCAGACTTGAAGGGGGCATCCAGACACGCCTTTGACTTGCTTATGGGAATGAACGTGGATGTAACCCAGGAAATCTCATATAAGAATTTGTTTCCTGCTTATGGATTGTCCTTTGTTGGTGTTGGGGAGACGGTCACTCCTAAAAATACCAACGCTGACCGTCTACAACAAAGGAACAGCGAACATTTTTTCGCTCAGACGAATATTCGAGAGGATCAACTGGAGCATGGATCAACAGAAGTATATGCGTCCTCGATTACGGAATCAGCCAGCTCATCTTCATTCCATCACAATAATTAAAATACATTTGGAGACAATCAAAGCGGTATGACATCATTCATGTACAATTCATGTAGTGTTACTCATGGAAGACTAGTATGAATGTACTAAATGAGGAATAACACAATAATAAAGCCTATCAATCAATCAATCAATACAATGCAGACGACAGAACGGAAATCCTCTACAGAATTTAAGAAAAGGTTGAGTAGAGAGGCTCTAAAACATGATGCACAAGGGCCAAATATAATATGACGTTAAATAAAGCATGCCTGACAGTTCAGAGCTGTCCATTAATCTGGAGGCAGGCCCGAGGGAGAGGTGGGGGTAAAAATGAATTTTGTGAGTTTCAGGGTTAATGAGCAGCCCCTCTATTGTTGTTTTGTTGGCAGAGAAGCTCGAAGGACTCCGAATCAGTAAGGGTTGGTCGTCTGGGTGGTTAGTAGTGTAAGATAGGGTTCCGTAAACGCAGTTAAAACCCTATAGCAAGAGTTCCTTAATGATAGTTTTTTAGAATTCTACGGCACCCCAAACTCCCAGTTGGTGATAGGTGGAGGTGAATATTAAATGATTTCCTATTCCAAAGATTTCCACAGACATCATATTGTTCGTGTAATACTGCATAACATCTGTGTGTTCTGTTAACAAGAGTCAGCCTTCTTTCTTTGTAATAACAGTTCGTGTTTTAGCAAAATTATATTCCAATTTCACTAATGAACATTCAACATATTCAGATAAGCACAATGTCCTGCTGTATAAAATATTCTGAACCTCAATTCATACCCAACATATTCATTTCAAATGTTAACCGCATGTCCTTTCAGAATTCAGCATTAGATAATGAGAGTAAATGAAGTAAAGGGCAACGTGAGGCTTTCGTGCGAATATTTTATGCAATTTACTAATCACGGGAACTACTTACAATGGAATTACTGGAGTAAGGTTCCTGGGATCGGAGATCTGTTGTTATATACGTGCATATGGACAGCCAACTTAAACTTGTTAAGAAAAATTGGCGGCCCATATGCACTTTTCAGTGAATAAATGAATGGAGAACGCGCGACGTAGGAAGCGCTGGAGTAGGGGGAGTGCGAGCGCTGCAGGAAGAGGAGAAAAAATCGCATCTTCCTCCACGTTAAAAACAGGAATCCGCAATGAGAAGTCTCCATAAAGAAATGTGTTTCACTTATGGAGATTCCTCTGTTTTCCTCTGTGCATATGGGCCGCCAATTTTTCTTAACAAGTTTAAGTTGGCTGTCCATATGCACGTATATAACAATAGATCTCCGATCCCAGGAACCTTACTCCAGTAATTCCATTGTTAGAATCTAGCGACGAGGTATTTGTACTCCTTGTTAAAGTAATGCTGTAGCTTTAGAATTTATGAAATGAGTATGTCATGTCAAAGTACCTAGTGGACCTGTTCTTTGTCTTGAAGTGAAAGATCATTCGACAGTGAAAGAAAGAAAGTCCTTACATGTCTTATTGGACAATCCGTTTTGGCTTATGAGTTAAAATGTGTACAATATTCAATGTTGATTGTGCAATTTGGTTGTAATGTCTTTAGCGTCAAATAAATTATTTCCTCAAGGATTAATTGCCTTTTACTGTGGATTTGATGGTCATCTCCAAGTACATTTTAATGCACTGAATTTCATGCTCCCTTCTTACCTGAAAGTACTTTTAACTTCTACGAGAGAATTTTCACGAAGCGAAAACAACAGCAATGAAAGTTGGTTTACTTATTCACTCCACACAGCTTTCTGCACTGCTACGTTTAATAAAAACTAATGAATCAGTTGACCCAAAGGAAGATTTCCAGAGCAAGTATATTATTAAAGTGCTACAATGTGAGTAAAACACGTGAAATTTCATTAAAAGTCGGCAAGAGTGTGTGAACTGGCATGAAATCAACTAGCTTCACTTAGAGCATGAAAAATTTTCCCATTTTAGCCCAGTCAATTTGGGCTTATAGGATCACGTGAGTTGTCTTGCCATACGTTGTCTTTTTTCAACTTTAAAGTTAAATATCTCTCAAACCGTTCAATAGAACAAACCACAATTTTAACATGTTTTCATCAAAAGCGATTCTGATTGCGTATGCAAAATGTCGTGACTTTTCCATGCTTAATGCGCACACACAAAGTGCTTAAGTGCCAAAAAAATTTCCAAAATTATTGAGAGCAGGGCCCGAACGGGGCTAGACTGATCTCCACAACTTTCACAGTCGCAAGATATTAGTATTTAGAGAAACTCTGGTCTTCGTATAGAAATTCGAAATCGATGCAGCAGAGTGCTTAAGTGCGGGTTCAAAGTGGAAAAATCTCCGTCGCTAACGACAGCAGGGGCCAAACGGGGCTGGACTGATCTCCACACTATCACAGTCGCAAGATATTAGTATTTAGAGAAACTTTGGTCTTTGTATAGAAGTTCGAAATCGTTGCAGCAGGGTGCTTAAATGGGGGTTGAAAGTAAACAAAAATGATGTTGCTAAGGAATACTCGATTATCAAAATTCGAAATAGGCGTCCACATTAAGTGCTAGAGACACTTAATTCAAGAATTATTTAACTGTAAGCATTATTTGTACCTTAAATAATCACCAATTGCAAAATTGACTGGGCTAAAGGAGGCTGCTTGTGTAGTTTTTGTTACACGTAGAGACAGAATCAATAAAAGGCAATGTAAGACACAGCAGGATTGAACTGAGTGAGATCAACAAGTGTGTTACTCGTTCTCCTGATGCTTTTTTTTGCCTTAATTTGAGTATGCTTTAGCTTTGGTTGTTTATTTACTTGAGGGCATACTATCCAGGAATACAGACACTAGCGAGACTTCCCTTGAGAAAGCCTTTAATAAGTATAAGCAACCTTATGAATTCAGGGCAGGAACACATTTACTGACTTCAGTCATATCGAACCGACTTTTTGCCAATGCATTATTGCTTAAGTGAGCTTGTATATTTAATACTGTTCTTTAACTTTGGAATGAATTTAAAAGTGCACTTTGAAGGCACTGAGTTTATTCCATTAATGAAACAAAATACATTTAAACATTTGCTAAGAACAGTCTTCGTAGACCAGGAATTCATGTTAAAATCTTGCTTTTGTACTTTGAAGAGAATGTTCTCGAGTCTATTCATCTGTTCAAATGTCATTACACAAAGTAGTCTTGGTTTGTTCACCGTCACTCCTTACCTATCATTAAAGGACCCTCGAGTCGTGATTTGGCTTGAACGCTAATTTGTAGGAGTTAACAGTGGATTTTCAAATGCTATAAATGCTTACTAAATGTGCCCCACCATCTAAAAAAACCGAGGATAATTGTATTGTTCATCTTAGAACAAGCCGCAGCCAGCACTCTCTACTGAGCCCAGAGATTGGTCATATACAACCAAAAGGGTGAAGGAGTAAGGTTGTCGTTGCAATAATACTGAACCATTTTGCGTTCGGTGCAGCTTTAACCCGTCTCTCTCCTCTTGTCCAATATGCTCTTATCAGACTAAAGGGTCTTAAATGATATGAAAATATAATATTGGACGCACTCCTATGAAGAATTTGGCAAATTTGGACGGGTGTATGAAGATTAAGAATAGATAAATCATGAAGAATAATATGATCTTTACTTACAGCAAAACATTTGCGAAAAACATCGCAATTAAAAATTCATGACAAGTGACAACTCAGACACTTCAATTCTGAACTGTACAATGTTTATGGCGACAAAGTGTCCGAAACATATTAGGGACATAGCTTATATGGTTAAACTTCGAAACCACGCTCAACAACGTCAAGTGTACTGCTAGTCATTCTACTTGCAAATCGAGTTATCTTGTCAGGTTTCTTTAATTATTGTGTCATTTTCACGTCGTTTCAGTTGAATGAAGAAATATTAACACAGAACTTTTGATTAGCTACATAGCGCTAGACTTACAGATGGTTTGATACTTATGACCCACATCATGTCTCTATTGCTAAGAGTATAATGTTTTACGAATGCTTTTTGATGCAAAATAAGTTCACAGTCAATTCAGGGTTACATTAAAGCAGCGCTTAGAATAGAGGGAGTAAAGCTCTGAGGTAAAGTGAGACTACTGTGTGTAGTAAGTTCTAACCTAATAGTAACTAAAATGTCTTCGACGAACGAAACTCTCGAGAAGGAGATAAAGAGAAGCAAAGAAAAAATAGTAACAGAATTGCTCGTGGCTGTGGATTGCAAGGTCTTTTATAGACTCAACCAAAGCCAGGGAAGAGTAACCTCCTATTAGGTCTTAGACAGACCTTCCAGAAAATGAACATGTCCAGGAAGGCAAGCATGTTTTCTCCGATATTCATTAAAGCTGCATTAGCTTTTAAAAAAGTCTTATTCCCAAGAATGAGACTTAAGACCTTCATATGACTAAAACAAAAAATAATATGGGAGATTATGAAGGTTAGGTTAGTTCCCAGTGAATCTATGTCTTTTAGGACTTATCTCGTCTTAAGATGGGCTTTTTTTGCTACTTTTTATTAGACCTTTTTTTAATAGTCATAATTAGACATTTGGGGTAAGTTTTGTATACGACAAAAATGTATGCGACGAAAATGGAGCGACAAAAGTGTATGCGACGATAATGTATTAGCCTACGACAAAAAAGTACCCGGGTACGACGAAAATGGATCATCCGGTTTTTTTAATTAATTTTGGTTGTAATTCATTTTTCATTCATTTTTCCTCAATTAGAGAACTTCTTTTGCATCGAAATCTTCTTTAGAACGGCACTTTTTATTCACAAGCTGAATAAAAGCTTTTTATTCATTCCCTCTTACTATCTGGCATCGTGTCATCTTCATCTAATGATAACACAGATATAAGTAATATATACAAGACACATATTATCAACAATAATATTTTTGAACTAACTGATAAACCATATATCGCTCACTAAAGATGACTCTATACAACAGCAGATATTCTGTCGTATCTTCTATTTCTGTAAATTTTAAAATTTTTGTTTCATTAAATTTTTTCAATAGCTTTGATTGTCCCCCGGATTACAAGTCCATTGCGACTGTTATTTAGAATTATTTTTTCCAATTGAATTAAATCTATGCATTTAGAAAATACACCTCGAATCCTGTTCCTCAATTCTTATTACCTTCCAGTAATTCTCTAATGAGAATGATAAATATGTAGTTGTCGTGTCGAAATGCCATTACTCGTCTCATAACTTCAAGTTTTTATTCCTCTATTGAGAATTTTAATCTGTCTCATAGTTAATGAATAATAAACCCTTTA
>JAQGAB010001416.1:0-16487 GCA_034696565.1 Isotomurus graminis
AGAGATATAACTTTGTATAACTCAACCAAGGGACTTCTCAAAAGTCTATTTTCATTTGCATAAAAAGACAACTAGGGTAATAAAAGAAGGAATTAATCTAACACGCTATAACAGTTCAAAAATGCTATGCACTGTTCCTTATAATTAGTATAGTAGGATACATAAAGATAGAGAGAGAAAGTAGAAAGTAAATTGGACATAGCGAAAAGGGCCGTGGTGGTGACCCAGCTTTGATTCCAAAAGTGAGTTTGAGTCATCTCAATTACAACTTTATTCTCAAAGTGAGCTCATCATCATCATTTTCCTCGTGATTTCTCCTCAGAGAGATCAAACTTTCCACCACCAGACCTCCGCCGCATCCCAATGTACACTAATTAGACCAAATAGCATTTCATTTTCCACCAAGGTTTCGATTAGCCTTATTTCCTTCCCCTGTCTCTTGTAAGTCCCTCAGCATCGTTTCTTTGTACTGTGAAATAAATCCTACACGTCTACTAAACCCTGATCCGAATTTCAAATCCCCCAGATCAATAATTGCTCTGTTACATAATCTTATTGATTTCTTGAGAAAGTGCAGGTCGCTGTCAGTCTGGGTCACCTTACATTCCCCATCTCTTTGCCATGTGTGGATTTCATTTAACCTCTCTCTCTGTGCCTGACATCTAATTTCATTTCGCAATGTTATGCAAGTGTGATATATGCAACTGCAATAAAGAAATGTAATCTATAAACCCCATAAGTCACGTTACCCCCTAGTGATCTATAAGCATTTGAATCAACTAGAAATAATGGAACAGGTAAGTTGTGCTAATAATAAATGCAATATTGTACCTCACACATCCCACTAATCCATCACCTTCACGGTTGCAAAACCTCCTGCACGATTATTCTGTAGAGGACACACGAACAACGAAGGAAGCAATCAATATCCACGCGAGAAACCCATCACACTTCCGGATTGTGGTACAAACAAGATACTAAAAGTAGATCTCCAGTTGATATATCGGCCTCATTATTCCTCAGGATTGAATGATAAAATTGAGCCAAGTGTGACTCTGCTAAATGTTCGTGAAATCGCATTCTCCTCGTCTCTTAATATTCCTTCTCCCTCGCAGCGTGATATTTGTACCACACACGCTGCCACTGTAATTTCTCCTGTTCCCGAACACTCTCCTCCAGCAATTCTTACCCAGAAAGATCTGCTGCTCGTGATACACCCAATCTACTATATATAGACACATACACACACTTCTCCGGAGGTTACGATTCATCCAGATGTAAGCTTATCTCTTACACAAGAGAATGCAAGAGAGCCGTAGAGCTGCAGGAAAGTATATTAGACATTTCGGAACGTGTAACCTACTCAGAGCTACCCTTCTGGACTACTTAGCACTTTCTAATAATCCTGAGAAAGTAGAAATCGGAAATGTGTGCGAGAGGCTGTGTGTTCTGGATAATTTTGTGCGAGAAAGTTACAAGGCAAGATACTCTGGTGTGACTCAAAGACACATTTTCACCCAGAGAAAGGGAAAATAATATAGAAAGCTTGGAACTCTCTTGAAATGAAATGTGCATTAATACCTGGTTAACTTTCCTCTCTTCACCAATAATAAAACCATCATCTCTCCGTACTCTCTTACTACGTGGGAAATAAATCCACCACCACTTTCACCTACTTTCATCCTTGCCTTTTTTCGCACTCTTTCTTCCACCTTGTTCTTTACTTAAGGTTAGCAGCCTCCTTGTACACTATTACGTTGTAGGTATATCATCTTACGGACAAAGAAGTGAAGGATGAGCGGGGGTTGGCGTGTGTGTACCCAAAGTTCACAGATATGTTACATCATCCTTAAGTAAATGGAATGAAGGTTGAATAATATAAAAGGCTACATTCAAAACCTCCTGAAAGACTGACACAGCATCTGACGACACTTCTACATTCACTTTGAAAACTACAATAGTTCATAGGAAAAAGTTCTCACTCACTCGCTTGTCAGTTTTTCTTGTGATTTCTTCCGTCTTTACTCTTTGGATATGAATTTCATCCAATTGGAAAATCAAATAATATCGTGCGAAGTAGTCGGAGAGTGAAAGAATAAAAAGTAGGTCTCTCCTCATCATCTCCTTCTGTGTACGACTATTATTATAATCATCACCATGATGAAAGTCAAACGTATCTGGATTATTCTGGATTTGTTAGGCTTTTTCAAATCTCTTACACATTGCTACATGGCTTCTACGCATTTTATGTGAGTAAACAAGAAACAAACACCTCCTGTCACTGTATCCATTATTTTACTAATGACTTCCTTGGAAAACCACGTGAGCATTTATACTTAAATTAAGACTTTTACAAGTCACACACTCCAAAACTTTTTTACTTTCAGCCTTCTCATTTAAATGACTATAAAAAAACTCTGTGAGAGACTTTCTCTATTGTGTTTGAGAGCCTTAAAACTTTTACATGTTATTCGTATTTGTCTACCTTCTCTTCTAACTTGGTGGAATTAATCCTCTACGCAGGTAAATCTTAGCCTCGTATGAAACCAAACCTCAACCTATTCACTTGTTTAAGAGAGAAAGTGAGTATAAAAGCCTCAAGGGATACGCAGACTTTTCTGATTCACTTTCCAACTTCGGTTGTATGTGGAATTGTGGATAAAGTGTAGGAACGGTTGTTGGAAATTTGGGAGTGATGTATGTGTACCATCATTCCACTTCCTTCAGACGTTCCTTCTTTTTCATCTCATCATATTAATCGGAGAGAAGAGAGTGTCTAAAAGTGGACATGTGTTCTTAATGGTAATAGTGAGTGGAGGGAGCACTACTACTTCTATATATGGTGTACACTTATGTACGCGTACCGTCGTTGTTGTGAGTACAACTCATGAACCGTGGCCCATTTAATGGATCTATCTTTTGTCATGTACACTTACACACACAAGCACAAGACATACAAGAATGGGAGAGAGAAAGCTGGGCATCGTTTATTTGTCTAGGCCGTCTACTTTTATTTCAGAGAAGGAAATGACTCCAATATGTTATGTAAGTTATGAGACCTTCTTAAGGGAGACTTACCGCGCAACAGGGCTGCCAAAATTGACACGGTTAATGTCCACGTGGGAATCATTTGAGACACATACATATCTCCGACTCTTTCCTTCCACCACAAAAGTCACGGAATGAACAAGTCCCAAAGTAGACGTGATTTCGGTTTCTTCTTCGTCCTCCCTGCCCGTCTCTCTCTCTCCTTTACTTCCAAATATCTTTAATCAATAATCCCTTTACTTATTACTTCCATCCAGTGTGATATCAAATGGAGGGAGAGAGTGACAACCGGAACGAGAAAGTGACACGAGTTGCAATGCAATTCCAATAAGTGTGGAAGAAATGTGACACATCAGTACAGCACACACACACAGAAACTCACGAGCCAAAGCTTAAGACTGACTTGACTTGATCTCACTTCTAATCGAAAGGATTAAGTCGCTTCACCGATGTTACTTCACACTTTTACCTCCTTCTCTTCGTGTGTCCTACTCTTATTCGCAAAAAAAGTAAAAACCATCAACCATCACACAGTGTGCATTGTTCGAGGAAGAAGAACTGATTAAGTTATCAATCAATCAAGAGACTTGGAGGGAGTGGAAGAAATTGTGATTAACTGTGTAATATTCTTCTACGGATGCCCAGATGATGATGCTCACTGTTTACTTCTTTATTAAAACTTTCTCTTTCCTTTCTTTCACTTTTCCAGGTGTGTCTGTACTTTTATATATACTTCCAGTTACTGGAGTACTGAAATAACAAGTCACTGGGGCAATACGAGAAGTAATTAGAAGTCACTACAGTTGTAAATGTATTACACACACAAAGAACTACCAAGACTCTCTCCGTGTCCCGAGCAAGACGTTTGAATTAATTTAATTACTGAAGAAAGTGGCAAGAAAAACTTGGGCTTTTAAGTCTCCTTCACTTTAAGAGAAACACACTTTCTTCTCATACAACCAACAACGATACACCAAATGTTAACTGAGCAGTACTTCCTCAAGTCCTCAACCTTCTTTCAAGGTTCTTCCTTCCACTGCTACAAAGTTTAAGATCACAAACTTGCGGAGCCCGAAATTGAACATCAACTACAAAAATGATGGGTTATAAATGCAAAGTCACATGAGAAATGAGAGTGGAGGAGTCTCCTGCACCAAAAACTTATTGAAGAAGTATTCTTAAAATGCGATTTTTATTGGGTGGATGCGTTTCTCCAGAATTCAATGTGTGCACAATGTTTTATTAGTATTTTAGTGAGTAAAGTACGGGTAGGAATCTCTTGAATTGCTCGAAGCTTTTTCACTCAAAACGGCCAATTTATTTGAGAAAGGGGAGAAAGTTAGTGAGAAAGTTATTTCACTTTTCCAACACAGGAATTCTTTTTGTTTGTTTGTCAAGCTAAACGATGACTTTTATTCTTTAGTGAGGAAGGTGGAAAGTAGAAGACGAAGGTTCTTCAATTGTAGCAAATGAATTGCTCAAAGGGTTGAATGTGTGAGAGATTCGAGAGATGTAAAAGTAGCTGGAGCAGGAGCAACAGCAGATGTGTCCTCAATGCGAGTTCAGCTTTGACTGACTCTCAAGTCTTTAGGTTCCTCGTAACTGAACCCCTCTCACTCTCTCAAGTTCTGCAGTTGGTAGTGGGTAGTGATGTTATAGTGTGGCAGTCCAGCAGCAGTAGTCGTGGTTTGGATGGAATAAGAATCCTCTTGGAGGAAAACTGAATGGAGAATTGTGTAAAACTTTACAGTATTATTCCTACATACAACTTGGATCTATTTGAATTCACATTGCATCGTACAAGCAGTCTTTATAGCTTTGAACTACATTTCGTATGATCAGTCTTATTGCACATTAATTGCTACGAAGTAAATGCCATTTGGAAAGTATTTTTACTTATTCGTAGGAGTTAGAGTTCTTATTTACCCAAATGTGGACGTACAACTCTTATTTAATGCTGTAAACTGATCTCAAATCCTCCAGAATTCACAAAAATAGTGAAGGATGCGATTTCTGATGATCTGCGGTTGCTCACTCATCCCAACATAGTCAATACCCTGTAAGAGTTTCAACTTACACTTATTCTATTTCTGAAGCAGGTAACATGCAACTGCAATGTGCAGTTTGTGTCACACTAAATACAAAGTTATTATTGCCTGTGAATTCCACGAACAGTTTACACAGAAATCAAAGGCGAGGCGGAGAGCACAAAACATATAACTGTACAAACGAGCTACGGATAAATTACATGCATTTCACATTTAAACATTTTATCTCCACCCAGTTGTAAATTACCTAACTCTGTTGTTTTGAATGTGTTGAAGTGAGTTGTGTCTTGTGTCATTATGTAATACGTAACAAATATCTAATTCCTTAGGATGTTTTACTCGAAACACGAAACACACAAATATAAAACTAAAACATACACACACATGAGCTTAGCGGAGGATTTATTTCCATTAAATTATGATTGCTTTGATTCATCTTTCGTTTACACTCTTCTGTCAGTCCACACAACTTTTTCTGGTCCGCTGAGCAAACATCTCATTTGTTGTTTGCTCTGTGTGCATTCATAAATTATTCTTCGTGTTGTAGGAGATTGAGTGTCTTCTATACGAGTAACCGACTAGGTTGAAGTCTATACAATAATGCAAAGCTTTATGCAAGCAGTTGTGTGTTCTGCGTTCGGTAACTTACTTAATTGGTTTAAACAATAACCTAGGCTCTTTGAAATTAAATATTTAGCGTTGCGAATGAAAGGTTCTGCTTGCAATAAATTAAAACATGCTGAAATCTGATCTACAGAATTTAGAAAATTCTGAGTCACTGAAAATATTACAGCTGAAGACAAACTTTGACCATTTAGTAGAGATAATGTTACGAAACTATCAGTTGAAGTTATTCATATCCACACTGTCAGTTAGCCAATACATCTCTAGGCTAGACAAAACTTAAATGCATATGAGGAGATCTACAAGACTTCAAATACTTCACGCGTCGGTACAATTTAGATGATGGATCTCCTTCACTCTCACCTTTGACCTGGAAGAGCACAAATACATTTGCTCGCTAAGCTTCCATTCTCGCGTTGAAATAACTTGTGAGACTTGAGACTACTCAAATATCCACGCCTCATGAAACTGAGAAATAGCACGATGCCATGAGTTTGTGTTTGCAGTCAATTTCTCTCTCTCAATTTACACAACAGAGTTTACTATATTGGAGACAGACACCACCGAGTTTACATCTTCCACTCATTTCGGCAAAACACATTCTAAGCATCTCTCCACTTCCTCGGAACTTCTTACACAACATTATTACATCCCAATTTAATCGTAAACTTGTAGAGTGTCACTTGGTCCGCACTTCAAGGATGAGTTGCAACGAAACAAGCCAGAAGAGCGGAG
Source organism: Isotomurus graminis (assembly GCA_034696565.1). Classification (NCBI taxonomy): domain Eukaryota; kingdom Metazoa; phylum Arthropoda; class Collembola; order Entomobryomorpha; family Isotomidae; genus Isotomurus; species Isotomurus graminis. The sequence continues at coordinate 6,456 of JAQGAB010001416.1, forward strand.
GAAAGTAATAAAAACAGGAGAAATGTGCATTCGTTTAAATAAATAGATTTATGTCTGTTCATAAGATACGTGACAGTAGTGAAATGATTTTTATGCACCCTCTTCTTCCTTCAGCCATCCCTTTACAAAGTCCCTCTATTACAATCCCATACTACTTTCGGCTACACGGGTACGAAAGAGTCCATGTAAGACTAACTGGGGATTTCACACCCTAATTTCTAAATCTCGCATCAAATCCTATTCATACGGACTACCAAATGATCATTTAAAATCATTCAACTTCTCACCAAGCCAAGATCTAAAAAATCCTTCATTTATAAAGCAATCACAGGCAACTCTCACCAACTTTGTTGAGCTTAAGCAGAAATTCCCTTCTAACTTATCGCTACTTCTGCACCCCTTTCATTCTCTAAGGCCTTCAAGCTTCCCATATCCCCATCGGTCTGTGTATCTTTTCCATTAACTTCTAAAATAACTCACTCTTCTCCTCAATCCTCTTGGATTAAAAAAGTATATGACAACATTCCGGAACAATGACACACCTTTGACGAATATTCCCAGGAGGAACCAAACAATCCTCTCTGTTACTTTGTATCTCCATGCATCTTTGATGGAGACATAATGCTCGCTTTGTTTTTTGATGAGTTGTGCGTTCAAAACAAGAAATCCTGAGTGTGTGTGGGACTAAGAAGGGGGTGAAACGAATAAAAGGATAAAGAGAAAGTGTACAACGTGGTTTTTTACTCATCATCATCATCATTTCCACAATTCCCAGAACACATGAGAGCCAAAAGAAGTTTGATCTGCGGAGGATAATGTCTCGGAAGGAAATCTTTGGTAGAATGGAAGGAGTACGAAGTGTTTGTTGTGAGTAGAGTGGTGGTGGTGGTCTCAAGAAAAGCTTCCAACTTATAACTATCATGTGCTTTCTCATCCCTTCCTCCGTTTTGGGATGTCCCTCTCCGCACATTGAATTGCATTACATCGACTCACACTACTTTCTTTCGTACAATTTATTCCATATCATTTTCCCTCACCCTCTGCTTTAAAAGAGGGTGAAAGAGATTTCTGCTCCGAAAAAGGGAGAAAGCATCCTCCTTCATACGTTCGTACTTCATACAGATTTTGCCGGCAGCAACTTCCCCACACTTTCAAGAGATACTTGAAGTTTCTAGGCAGGACCTAAAGTAAAAGTCTGCTTAGCCACGCATCAACTATAAGTACTTTATACATATGTATGTCCGCCTGCCTTTCCTCTACTCTCTCTCTCTCTGTAACAGATAAAAGAATTGAAACGAATGAGTGAACATTATTACGTCTCAATCTTCCTCATCATTCATTCGATTGAATATGTAGCGTGGTAGTAGTGGCAGTGGTGGTGGTTGGACCGAAAGAACCCCCCGTGAATCCAAAATCCAAACCAATGCTTCCGTGCGTCTATGTATGCATTTCTCCAGATTCAATTCGCCAGTTTAGCTGAAGGGGATGTCAAGGGAAAGTCTCCTTCATGTCTTCCAATGACTCTGAAGATGAGTCACCAATTACTCGTCCTTCGGATCAAAAGTAGGAAACGGGATAATCCACGTTGTACAATGACAGAACTAATGGCCGAGTCAAAAAGTGCACGAGAAATGGATTTTTATGACAGGCAAGCAGAGTTACGAGAAAGCACACACACAGTGTACACGATACTCCAATCTCAATATCTCAAACAGGGAAGTTGAGAAGGCTAATGGGGTTGAGTTTAGAGAGGGTGGATTCCAAACCTTCTATAGTTTGTTTCAGGAAATGTACCTTCAAAACAACAAAACTGATGCAATGGGAGATACCAGAAACTATATTTTGAAAAAGAAATTGAGAACAACTTCAACAGGGAAGAAAAGTCGAGGGTGGTTTGTTGTATGTTCCTCTTTGTATCCTTCAGAGTGAATGAACGGGTGCGTGAGTATTATTGGTGTCCCAAGTGATGGGATGTTTTATGAGGAAACACTTATTTTACCAAAGTCTTCTGTGAACCACTCTAGTAATGCTTTCTCCTTTTAAGATGCTCATTTCGTTCCTTTTTAACTGCAAAACCTTTTATTTCAAGATTTAATCTAACCAACCAAATAACCCGGAGCCTCCACCTTCAACCTCAAAAAGCAGAAGATAAGGATTGAAGCTATCGAACTGCAATTCTTCCGTGTTTATTATCCCAAAGACTCCGTCCAGAATGGTTTATATATACACTTCCCACCGCCTGCAATGTGTGGTGTTCTTATCAAACTCACCCAGAGAGAAAGAGGAAGTGTAGTGGACAAGAACTAGCGAGTACTTTCAAGTTGGCAAGCAGAGCAGATCGCCTTTGACGAGTGCATGTTGTCTGCCATTACAACTTACGAAAGCTGTTGAACCTGACTCCCTGTGTTGACTGTCGCCCATGTCAAATGTCAAATGTAGTGCACGCACTGCTGCGTTTGATATTTGACTAGCCCGAAGCCATCCTTACACCCGAACACACTATACACACTCCCTTCACAAGTTATCATCAACATTCTCGTCATCTCTCTCCTATTATTAGTAATATTAGGTTACGCGTGCTGCAGTCACTTGCATTCCTCGCACTCCCATGGCTTCACCTTCAAAGCTTCCATGTCTCATGCTACGTGTCATGCACCACTACCATCATCCCCAATTACCGTCAAAATCCTCCTAATAAACATTTAAACCCACTTAACAACTCATGCCTCATGAAATACGCACAGTTGCCCAGCATTATGAATATCTGGACTATCTCCCGGACACTATCTAATAATATCCTGTCCCGTCTCGGTAAATTAAATGTGCAGTCCGATTGTCCAATGGCGAACCTATAATATACCTTTAAAGGTCTCGGTCAAAGGGGCTCCCATATTCCTCATCCGATTTATTTCCCTCCATACTCGGACTTTTCAATGAGTTCTCTGTATCTTGTCCATCAGATTTCAAACAGTTTGGGACTGTAAATTACTACACAACTCAATACGGGAGAGAGAGAGACCAGAGGGGAGAAAGGTTTCATTGTATTCCCATTTCATTTCAAAGTGTCAGGGAATGTAGAATGTAGTTGTTGTATGGTCAATGTAAAAAGATATATACGAAGTTTCTTTTATCCTCTGAAGCAAAGGTCGCCTAATAACTTTTGGTATACATTCAAAGAAGAAACAGGAGAGACAGTGTGGAAGACGAATTGGTAGGCTTACTCCTTGGGATCCAAATAAGCACGCGACAAATAATTCCAGGCTTTCCATTCATTTCCCAAATGTGTGAATGCCCGGAGCACCGAGGCGGATCCGATTTCCAATATGATCTTGTTGTGTGTGTTGTTGTTCGGTCCTTCATTCACAACCAAGTCTATTTATCACGAGTTCCTTAGTACAATCACTGTCCCTCGTTGTACAAAACCGAGGGCTGCCACGTCTTCCCTTGCAACCCGAGAACCAGTGCAATGCTCTGAATAAGAATGTCTCAAGAAGGAATCTCTCCCCATTATTGTCACTCGAAGGACCTACAGGCCAATCCATTCATTCCTCCTAAACACAACTGTTTTTCACTGTTTGGTAGCTCACACTACTTTTGCTTTCTTCCACTGGGGAAGAACCTTTTTATGTATTAAAGAATGCCTAGACCATATAGATCTAGACAGAGTAACCACACTCACATATATACATGTATGTACATTTGTTATAGAACGAGTGTGATTAGAAGGAAAGCAAGGGAAGTAAAAGAGAGTTCAAAGGATTGGTGGAATTCTGCATGGGATTCGGATTACATCTCTCCTGCTCCTGTGAAAGGAGGTGAAGCAATATAATTCATAAGAAAACGAAACCGAGAAGACGTGATTTGACTATTCGATGTCCACAATGGTTCCCTTATTACTCCTCTGATACTCCTTTTTACAATTGCTTCAATACTCCCACTCACATTTATATTAGCCTACCACTCACAGACACACAGAGCGTGTGTCCTATAAAAGGTAAAGTATCGTAGGACTCTCGTAAATTCTAAAGGACACACACTCACTGTACTTTTAAACCTAAAAGAGTCACAGAAGAAGTTCTTCTCCACTTTTGCTTAAGGTTACGGGTGGAGAAATATTATTACATGTCTCCAAAGTCCCTGGGACCAGTGACTACACACACTATCAAGTATCCAAAGCTCATTGTGCAGGGCCCTGCTGGATATATACCCTTGAGCAACGACTTGGCACAAAAAGCTCAACAAGGAGAGACTGAATCTCGTGAAAAATTGGGATCAAACTCCCTTTTCTTTGAGATAATGTGTTTTATTGTATTGTCGAGGCTGAAGAGTGAGACAGAGTGCTTTATTATGTGCTTTAGGCTGGACGAGCCCTCGTCCATGACACATTCTTAAGTACTCCTACAAGAGATGAGTTTACATTTCTTCTCTAAATCTAATATATTCACATAAAACTTACTAAAAGTAACGGACACACAAAGTCAGACAGTGTAATAAGTCTCGGGCAGAAAAAGATATGAAGGAGTAGTCTTACTTTCCCTTTCTTTTTGAGTTTTATGCTTCTACGAATGTATAAAGTAAGTGTGTGTAGTGTACCAGTGACTCGTGCGAAAGTTGTTTCTTGGCTGTAAGGGCAACACACGAGGTCGGTTGAATTTTGATTTGTGAAAAATTCATCAGAGAGATCCCTGCTGAGATGTAGATTAGGGAATGGAGGACTACTACACAACGGATTATTATGGCTCTCTTCCTCCTTCTTCTTTCTTGTTACTCAAGATCAAATCTTTCTTCACTAAAAATCCTGTGGTGTTGTTAAAAGGGTTGTTTGAATATAAAATGCCATAAAAAGATATATATGCATGCATGAGGAATGGGAATTAATATGCTTACTTCACACACTTACTCTCTCCATCCAACTCTCTCCTTATATTCTCTACATTTCTCAGAAGAAAGTAACCATATTTAAGTATTTGTTGGGTAGGTTGCAGACGTTGTAGAAAAGGGTAGCTGGTGGTGTTGGTAGGGAAGGTGTAGTTTGGCGAGGGAACCTTTAGTTACTTAAAGGTAGCATTACTTCTTATTTCGGTGGGGTTTTTTTCTCCACGTCCACGACGAGTAGATTGGATGTACAGCCGTCTTAGATTGCTTACTTTATCCAGGAAAACTCGAGGAAAACACGACATGGCTTGGTTTAATCTCCGAGAAATCACCATATTTCATCCTCCTCAGCTCAACCCTTCTCCAAATTTGGTATTCGATCCAAACACAAAAATATGAAGTGCTTTTTCAATGTACTTTATTCTCCACGTTACTTAAACTGCTCTTCCAGTTCCATAGCTCTGTGTACATGAATACGACTCATCCCTACAACTACCTACGTCGAGCTTCATGAATATTGGCCTTACTATTAAATCAATTTATGATTAAAATTCAATACTTTCCACGTGAACGCGAGACTCTCTGCTCACTTTTAACTTTTCAGCCACCCGTTGGAGATTATTTGCAAGCATCTGCGAGAATTCCGTGAGCAGGTCATTTGAATATTGTGCAGGTGATACATAAAAGTATTCATTAGATTCCCAGGTGGTTGTAAAAACTAGTCCGCACGAGCAATGTACAGTGTCTCGCGGTCTCTGGAGTACTTTAACACTAAAATACTAAAAGACTGCCTATTTATGCAAGTGCAAGCGAAAGATAATTCCAACTAGACTCTTGTGTAGAAGGGTACTTAGGTATATCTGAAAGAACAGACGGAGCAAACAAGTTGCAAATTAATTGGCAGAGTTGGTAGCAATAGAAGGAGAGTTGGAGGTTGTTTGGAGCTATTTGTGGCCTCCAAAGACCTCATTTTCATATAAGGGAATTTAAACTAAATTTATTTCCACGAGGAAAGAGACATTCACATATACAACTACACAAAACAACCCAGGTATGGACGTCCGGTGTGTGATACGGGTATGCAGGGTACAGAATCCCTGTAAAGCTGTGGACACGAAGTAATATTTAATTTGGGAAAGTATATTCATGCCTATAAACGAACACACACACAGAAAGGAAAGGAGAAAGCGACCAGTGGTTGTTCTGGTCAAGCTGCAGGTTCACTTTTATTGGAAACGGAAATTTGTTCGAAACTCACAGGGTTTCGTGCAAGTCTTGCGGGTTCTTTCGTCTTATCTCCGATTGCTTTAGTGCTCGTGTTTTATTTCAAACATTCAAACATCGGCAATTCCCACATAGCATGCAAAAGTATATAAAACTACAAAAGTACAAATCCCTCTCTTTCTCTCTTGTTACTCCTGATTAAAGTTTACTCGAAGGTGAAATGTCATTTAATTGACACAAGTGTATAATTCTTTTCACAAAATACTTCTGATCGTTTTACACTAAGGACTATGGTCATTCATTATTACTGCCAGTTATACACGCGTTCAAACCTTCACTGATATTTCCGTCTAATGTGCGGATTAGTCGTTAATCCTACGTGTACATTATGTACAAAAACAATCTACAGATAAGCTTTACACACGCCTTTCTTTCCAAATTCCCAACCACCTCGTAGTAGCACTCTTTCCCAAAACCATTTCCTCTACGCTGTTAAACCTTCAGTGGTTTTACACACATTTTTTTACTTGTTTGCGTCTTCTTGATTATTTTTCGTGTACTTTGTACTCCTTAAATCACTTGGGAATAATTGTACACAACTCTTAAAGGTCCTGCATGGTTTGCGGAAAAATTACCTACAAGAGGAAGTTTGCACTGAAACTGTTCTGGTTTATTGGGTGATTTCGGGTGTAAAATGAAATGCATGAAACTCCTATTTCACATAGTATCATGTGAGACTGCAAGAGGATGATGACACCCCCGTCATTTTAAGTGGAGAGACCACTCGTGCAGATTGTAATACTTGATCTGAATCTTGTACTTTCAGCCCAGTCGACCACTGCAGCTTTTAAATTGCATTATCATTAGGCCATTAAGTCCAAGAGAGACAGGGACGGGTAGAAATATATTATTATTAGTAGAAATAAGTACACATTGCAGTGCGACTTGTGTTTGCGTATTATTCCTGCTGTCATAAGGCCACGGAAGTAGGGTGATATCCTGTGATCCCCATTTCTACTCTAATTATGACAACAACTCTATTTACTAATGAGAACTTCACATATGTCACAATTTCTCCATTGACATGTTCTTCAACAATGCATTTTTCAAATGGAACACACACATCATGTCGCATCTATTTGGTTTATACTTCATAACCTTTATCCACAGAGTATGACTAATATCAGGATTCTATATACTCTCTGCATTTTGGATTCAGAACATCTCCATCCCTCTCAGACAGATGAGGTCAGCTAGAAAAAGCAAAGAACCTTGTAGCCCTGTGTAGCTGATGGTGTTGCAAGGTATTACGAAAGATAACGATGAAACAGCATCTGTGACTTTTGTGGAAAGTCATGCGATAGATAGTAAATTTTCTGTCAAACTGTACAACAGAAGAGTGGCTGGTGGTGGTGCAAGGTGTGAATTCGAAAAGTCAGCTGCATTTTGTTCTCTGTTTACTCTTGTTTTTTAGACAACGCAAGCCCTTCAGTCATCGAAGGAGTTCATCTGGGCCGTCAATACACCCAGGAAACGAGTGATGTAGGTTAACAGAGTAAACTCTGAGGATACAGATGTGTGTACTATACTATATGTACTTCTCTGTGCAAGTGATGAAGAGCTTTTAGCTTTGTTTACTCCGTTGCATAATGCGTAACTCTATAAAGACAGAGAAGATTGATCACAGCCACCAATAATGCAACAGCTTAGGTAATGTATCGTTTGATTAAAGAAACATGTAGCTAATCCATTTCTGGGTGAAGTCTGACAGGACTTTCCCATCCACACGGATGTACGTCAGTCTGGATCTGTAACAACCATTCAACCATTGTTCTTTCAAACAGAATTGTATTTTTGTTTAAAAACTCATGGATTATTTATGAGAGTGGAATCAAGAAGCCTAATTGCAGAGGGATGGATTCATTTCATCATTCATGGGGTTGTCAGCAACCCTTTGATTGAACACCAGCCACCATAGCCTAATATTAAACTCTTCTGGTCTTATTACACGAGGAATTACTTCTATAGAATATGGCCATGGGGAACATTAAACATTAAAGTGTACAATAGTCCCTAATAATCATCCGCTCACACACACCACTAACAACAGAAGGAGTTGTAGTGGTCCGACCAATTTTATTATTACGCTAATGACATTATGATGCCGGATAGTCAATAATCAGTGTAAAAATAGGGTTCGCAATTAACCACCAGAGACATTATTACAGGGTTCCCTCTCTTCCAGTCTTTTGTGTAATTTTTCAGTCACAGTAACACTGTTCAGACATGGCAAGGGGCTATTCTAGTTTTAATGTGAAACACCTACGATTACTCTTACTGAATGAATCATAGAAATTGGTAGGATTTCGATTCACACTTGAATTTATTTCGGAAACAAGTTCCATTAAGAATTGGTGGACAGGGTTGGCGTGTCATGTAATAATGTACAACGAGTTTTGTGGAGTGAGCGAGAGGACCAGAGGAACCCTCACTTTTAGGCAATTGCATTTATTATTATTCAGGATTTTCATTTCTAATCTTGAGACCGGAAACTTGAGTCTCAGCAATAAAGTAAAATGAGATTGACAAGGATTAGGCAGCCAAGAGAGTTGGAGGAAAGAGGGGAGAATGTCAGTGAATCATGGATGAGTGTATTTATAGCTCTTACAAGGTTTTAATATTAAACTACAAATTTGAAATTTCCACTGTTAATTCATTTGGTGTTTTTACTCGAGCATCTGTGCACCCTATGACCCTGAAAGAGATTTCCTTGGAGTCTTAAAGACAAGGAACGAATTTGAAAAACTCTATCACTAGAAATGCCAGTGATACAGTAGAGCAGAGAGTCCAACAGACCAAAGAGTGAATTCAATAATCGAGAATGAAATTCCAGGTTTTTTGAACCATACGTGATGGGGAATACATATAGTTTCCCAAGGAATCAAATCCAAGCACAGGCAGGCAGAGCGAGTGGGGAGAATATATACAGATCAGATCGTCTAAAATAGACATATCGAAATCCAAAAGACATGTCATGTTTAGTTTTCCATTCCTAGAGATATAGAGTGACTGACATCCGAACCAGAGAATCATTCGGGTGAATAAAAACGAATTAAAGATGGAATAGCACCCTCAATAACTTTTCAGCTAGTGGAGACTCTCAGAATTTGGACGGGAGGAGGTATATATCATCTCTATTTGTTCCATCCACATTCCACATACGCATGTATAGCTCTCCACTATCCGCAGTAGTTCTAAATGACGCCGGACGACCAAAGTTTCATGAGGGTATTCACACATACACACACATGCGACCCAAATAGCCTCCTCACACGTCCCACACTTGTCCTTTCAAAAATATGCAAAATGGGAATAAATGGGGGGTCCGCAACTTTCTCTCTCCTCATCTTCCATCCATGCCACAAACACGAGTTTCAATTATCTCCTACCATTTGTCCCCACTAACTTTTGGACAGGTCGAATATTCTCATCATCATCATGACTGCCCATATGGAATCGAAAAAATAGACATTTCTCCCAGATATTAATTTCCACCGAGTTGTTCTCTGTCGTCACTTGACATCTCGTCGTGTTATCCTAAATCTATTGTGTGGACTCTATTACTAAAACGCGGACTCTGGTGTCTCGGGTGTGGAACGGACTCGCTCACAAACAGTACCTTTACGTAGTTTATTCTAATATCTACTTTCCAATACACACAAAGACATTTAAGAGTTGCTCATTCATAATTCAATTCCATTTAACAATCGTGTCCACTCACAAAACTCAAATAAAGTCAACTCTACTCATCCACAACCGTATGGAATTATGTCAGATGACCACGAGTGGTGAGCGAGCAGAAACCGACCGACTCCCACCTTTCTACTTGGAGTGGTGTGTGGGAATGATAAGCCGAAAATTAGCCGATGTTCC